>VNJO01011463.1:0-204276 GCA_008042535.1 Drosophila tani | reverse complement strand
GTTTCTACGCGAACTAGTCTCTCAGTTTTTGAGCTATCGAGCTGAAATTTTCAGCATAGTCTTATTTCTTTAGCACGCAGTATATATGTCGGAACGACCGAAATCGGACTACTATATCCTATAGCTGCCATAGGAATGATGGCGAAATTAATGTAAAAAAAAATTTAACTTCTCTGTTTTTCAACGAATTTCTATAAATTTTAAGACATAGCAGTTTTTTAAGGTTCTAGAATTACGGTTTTAATTTCATTAAGATCGGTCCACTATATCATATAGCTGCCATAGAATCGATCGGTCCATTTATATGAAAATGTAAAATTCTACATGTAAAATGTAAAATTTACAAAATTCGATGTTTTTTCAACATTACTAAAATGGTTCGATTTTCAATGATCCAATTACAGACTGCAAGGGTATACCAACTTCGGTTTACCGAAGTTAGCTTTCTTTCTCGTTTTATGTATTTTTTCCGGCATGTGAGATGATATCCGCGACGGCCACACGGCGTATGAGTAATCACGCACATGACCTCTCGCTCGCTTAAGCACATTTAATGCAGTTTTCCTCCTTCCCTCCTCCGGCTGCAGTATTAAATATGGAATATATATGCTTCCAGCGGGACAAATCCATAAAAGGTTGGAATTTTTTACGCCCGCAGCGCGTTGAGAGGAAATTTATGCGACTATTTTCTGTATTTTATTACACGAATTTCTCGAGTAATTTAGTGGAGGTGGAGGAGGCAGAGAGGGTTTTCCTCGATTTTTCCCGTGCTTATGTTTGTGACATTGATGAGTGGCAGTGGGCACTGAACTGAACTGTGTGTGTGCGGGGTCACAGAAAGGCTTGGGGTTGAGAAAGGCTTGGCGAAAAATTATGTAAATTTAATTTGTTAGCTCTGAGATTTTATAGGATTTATTGGAGCTTAAACTAAATGTTTACCCTCTAAAAATCCCTCTAATATTCGTGTTAACTAATTGCAAAATAAATTACATATTTTTAAAGCCTGTAAAAATCTTTTCTGATTTACGCTTGTGCCAAATGACTATTTAAACGCCTTATTAGTGTCTTTAAGGTATTTAAGAAGCTCATAAAAATTGCAAAAATTATTTTTACCCGTTTCGCAACACAGCACGAGCTTGTTAGCAAAATACCTAATAAAACCACTTGATATGTTTAAAAAAATTTACAAAGAAAATACCGAATATGTTTGCCAGAGACAGGTACCTGTCGCAAAGGCAATCCCCGAGTCACATTACATCTCCTAGCTTTTGTTCTACTTCTGTCAATTATTCGTATTTATCTTAGTTCACCGGTTTTCCAACACATTTTCCCATTTTCCGACAGCTTAACCCTTTGGGATTATTCTGCATTTTCTCCGACTATCATTGACTCGCGTCCATAAACATTTTCCCCCCCTTATTTTTCTCTTTATTATTTTACTCGCTGTCGGTGACAGGCATCTCGTACATGTTCGATAATTTGTTTTTAAACGGCTGCTTCTGCTGCTGTTCCAACGACTCTTGTCGAATGTCGAATGGGCCCATTACAGGTACATGTGTTGTGTCTGGAGCTAGGGCTGGGGGCTGGGGTAAAAAACCAAAGCTTTTTTTATGCCAGGCCAAGCGTCAACGTTGCCTGGAAAACGTGCCTTGAATGCGAGCAGGGGCCCTCGGCGGCTTCCCAGCTTGTTTTTTCCGTCCCATAATAAAAGTATTTTAAGTGAAATTCACAACCTTCCGACGTAAATCGTAAAAATTTCAGTTTTCAATGCGGCTTTTACTATTTTCGTTGCTGTTTTGTGTTTGGTTTCTTTTGGCGGTGTTTTGTTTTGTTTTCTGGCCTTCTGTTGTTGGGCAACGTTGCTAGAATTCAATTAGGCTGAAACCAGGCTTAACAATTAGCAGGAAGAAGCCTTTAAAGGGAACTCCAAAATTACCTTATATTTTTGTATTAAATAAAAGAAGGTTTAAGTAACTATTGAAAAAGGGAAATCATATTATTCCTACCATGAGTTTTAAATAAATTATATTTGATGCCGCCTTTGTGTCTAGTTTTTCTGCTTTTTCCCTGTACAACTTTATTTTTGGCATCTCCTCGTTCAATGACTCTGAGAATTCTTTGCGAATGTCAAGGGATCCTCCCTCTGCCTCTATCTCTTCTCTCTTCTTTTCTCTTGCCATTTCTTAATGCAGTTTTCAATTTGCAATTTCTGCTGATGCTGTGTTCGTCGTGTCTTTGTTTATTGTTTATCTATGCCGCTGCATTTTTTTTCTCGGGGTTTTCATTGTTTATTTTCGGTGGCTTACGCTGACGTCAAGCAACACAGCCAGCAGCAACGTTCACGACATTTGTGATCGGAAGAGTCTGCTAACACGTTCCTCGCCATGTCCCATTCACTATCACTATCTGTCGCTTCCCCTTCCGATTATTATGCTTTTTTGCATGCAAAGTGCAGTGCCAACAGCAGCAGCAGCAAAAGCAGAAAGCAGAAGCTTCAGCGCGATAAACACACACAGCCGCTCAGCCAGACAGACACCGCATAAACAAGGGAAATAATACAGGAAAAATGCAATGGAAATGGAAAGGAGGGGCGAGGCCACAAAAGGCTTTTCGCATTTTAATAGAAATGTTCTTCTGGCGGCGTCTTGCGCGGCGACGAAGGCTCAAGCTCCAGCTCAAGACTCCAACTGATGTCCCTTATTGTGGCTGCGAATGAGAGTTTACAGGCATACACTTGTATTTATTGGGCATAGTGAATGGGGAATAAATTATTGATAAAAAAAAAAAAAAAACTTACTTAAAAATTCATTAAATGTAAAAATGTATTTTAAACAAAACGTCCAAAAAATATAACTTAAAAATAAATATTTTTCTAGTTTGTTAAAAGCTTACAGTAATTGTGTTGATATTATATAAAATGTACGTTAATTTTCCCTTTTAGGAATATCATAATTTCTAGAGATAGTTCCATAAAAACTACTTTTGCCGAGAATTTGAAAGACAGTGCCTCTCTCCGTGCTTCTCACAATATTTACCTTACATAAATCCACTTCACAACATGATTACCTTTTTAATCAAAAATGTTTGTTGAATGCAAAATCTCATTTGACAGCGGACGCATTCTGGAAATTTCTATGACAACTGGGGTACCCTTTCATAAACTCGTCATCGATTGTTGTCTGACTTTTAGCCATTTGTGGTGGCGCGGGTCTTAACCCTGTTTGGCAGCGCGTGACTTTGAAAATCTGCTTTCTCACACAAATATAGATTCCTATGCCGTGGCATATCTCACAGACTTATGGCTGTCACTGCGATGCCAGACGCGCAGTGCAGACCAAATAACAAAATATTATGCTACGTGATTTGCTCGGCATTTGGCTCGTTGCATCCATGAATACACTGACTCCCAAACCCTGATTCCCAATTCCCGATTCCAGATTCCCAATTCCTGATTGCTATTCTGCAATTGTGAAATATTTCTGCCGCATTGATTGCGTGGGCTTTGCTGGGATAGGGAAATAAAGTGTTTGGGACTGCGGGGCAGCTCTCTGTAAATTGGTTGCCATTTTTTTTGTTGTTGCCCCATGAAATTCACTTGAGATGTGCCTCCTTGAGTTGGGGACGAAGACGACGTCGCCCACTTGCTGCCACAAAAAGCGTAAACATTTAATTTCCATGTGCCACAGGGAGCGAAACAAATGCAAAATAAACCAAGTGTTAAATATTTGACATGGGGCCCAACATCTCATGACAGGACAGGAGGTGGATGGGTGGTGGGTTGGAGTTGAGATTGCCGTGGAGTGGCTGGCCACCTCACTCACGTCTAGAATTTCTCCTTCAGCCTAAGGCTGGCAACTTTGCTGCGTTTCCTGACAGCTCCGCCAGCAAATCTGGCCAGGAAAAGCCCACCCAATGGCACAGTGCTTCTGGTTTGGATTTATAAATAATAAAAAAGCTAATTTGTAATTGGGGGAATATATTTATAATAATTTTGATAAATTGCTTTTAATGAAAAAAATTCTTAAGAGTGTCTTGAGTTGTTAATAAACTTTAAAACCTTTTACTTAGTAGCTCAACTCTATTTTCTTTTTTTCCAGAAAGTACAGTGTCATATGTGCTTCGCTAATGACTTTTCCTTGCCCGGCCGGGTGGCAGGTCGCCTCCTCATCATCGGGGGCTTACTCTTCTTGGCAAATGTCAGTGTCGGCGCCCTCGCACTTCATTATTTTGAGTTTTCCAGCGTCTGCCAGCCTGCCTGCCTGCCATAATTTCTCCTTTCTTTTCACTTAAACTGGTTCAAGGTGTTGACTTTGTTGCATGTGCCGGTGTGTGTACACAACAAATGTGGCACCTGCAGCCCGGCTGGCATCGAGGTAATGGCTTCCTTAGATTCTTCCTTCCATCTCGCAACCTTCAGCTCCCCATTTTCCGGTTTACGTTTATTGTCTGTCAGGAGGCCGTAAAATGATTTCCTTCAACGACAAGAGCAGCTTCTAGTTAGGGGAGGGAGAGGGAGAGATTTTCCTTGAAAATTCTTTTCCACTTGACACTCTCGACTCTGCACAGTTTCGCAGGCACAGTTTTAATTACAGTTTGGGGCAAACTGAGCCCCGATAGCGAAAAGTAGACATTCCTCCAGACAGTGGCGGTTATGTTCATTGTTCCAGTTTGTTGTTTTCGTCCCCCGCCCACAATTTACAGCTTTTGGCTATTGTCTCGCTTGTTAGGGTCTGGCCAGCATTTTTCCTTTATTTTCATATATACGTATATATGTATATTTGTTCCTTTTTCATATATTATTGTGTGTTTCCTCTGGTGGAAAGGTTTGCTTGCCTGGCTGCCTGCCGGCCTGGCTCAAGAAGAGCAAAGCACACACACTTGGAGTGGGGCTCGGAAAAGTCGAGTGTTGGGGGGTAATAATAAACCACGGGCTGCGCATACCAAGCGTCTACAATTACATCTTGAGTGGGGGTGTGGGTGGCTCAAAAACACAGGAAAACCCGAGAAACATATTCCAATAAATTGCTAGAAACAGGGGCAAGGGGACCCAGGCAAATTGAAAATTATTTTCCATTTATTTTTTTTACATTTTACGTTGACCAAGGGTCAGGTCGGAGGCCGCCGCAGGAAAGTTAAAAATGATGTTGATTTAAATTTACTACACAGTTCCCTCTCAATGGAGTTTTTAGGTTTGCAAAAATAAATGTAGAAATAAATTTGTGACTTATACCAGAGCCTCTCTCCGCGCTTCTCAATTACTTTTTGCCAGAGCCTCTCTCCGCGCTTCTCAATTACTTAACCTGAGAACCTGCTGTCGACATGACTCAACTTTCCGTGAAGGCAACTTCAATTAGCGCTTGGCAGTAGTAGTTTCCTGGGAAGAACTTATCGTTTCCATTAGCAGGAACTCTCTGACTTTATTTACAAGTAAATAAACAAATGAATGAATGCGAATGGTAGGGGGACAAAATGCAAATGAAGGAAGCTCTCGGTACGATAACGATCAAAAGAGATGAAGAAGGCGGTTCGACCCGCACTTAAATCCCCAAGCACACCCAAAAGAAAATATAAAAATTTGTCTCCGCTCTCTGAGATTTCTCCGTTGTCGGGGCCTGCATATCGATGAAGTTGCGTTGATGATGATGAGGATGATGACGATGACGACGTCCCCGACGGCTGTGGCAAATATTGACAATGGTCGCCCCTCTTTCGCGGTTAACCATCTCCTCCGCCAAGCACTTGACTGACTTTTGTTGCAAATTATTATTTGTATTTTTTTATTTTTATTATTATTATTGTTGTCCTGTCCTCCAGACTCGTACCTCCCTCAATTTGCATTTGGCCAGGTGGAGCGGTGCTGGCACAGGACTTGCATTTCAATGACAATATTTCCTTTCGCCATCTTCCGATTGCCCCGAGTCCAATGCTCTCTCTCCTCTCGGGTCGGTCACCAGAGATGGTCAGCGATATGGGAATTACATTTTTAATTTAATTTGTTATACCTGAGAAGGGATAAATAAACTGGTTTATAGTCACCATATGCTGCGCATTTACTTGTTTTGTATTTTAATTTGAATGATTGAACTGTTGATTGACTTAAAACTTAATAGTTTGTGTCGAACTTTATTGCAGTATAATTAAGTTTGGAGGAATGCATAGTATTTATTATTCTTCTCTTATGACAAAATTAATTTTATTACTGCTTTTCTCTTTTTGAATACATTAAAATATGCCAGACAATATTTTAAATAAATTAAATTGAGATGGTTGATATTTCTACTGCCAACTCTTTCCACTTTAAATGCAATTTTCCACTCGCTCATCTCTGTCTGACAATTTGCCTTTGGTTAGTTGCTTGGCTGGCGTTTCATTTTGATTTGATTACATTAGTTGGCGAGTCCCTGGATCCGCTTTCCTCCTCCGGGGTATCCATTTTAAAGTTCATTTACCCACCTCACCGGACCCCGGACTCTGCTTTTCCCGTATCCAAATCCAAAGTCCTGGCTTTTGGCCTCCGGTCGAATGGTTACACTTCCGTCTTAGTTATTTACCCAAGTGCGGGGATTTCTAGTTCGTTTGTCATTCTCCACCAGCTTCTCGCTTTTCCCTTCCTAGTTCGCAAAGTTGATTTGCTTCTTGGACAAGTTTCCTCATTTCTAGTACCTATATCTTTCTTCTGTTTTTTTTTTTTTTGCACTTGTTTTGGCTTTTACAGGAAATTTGCAAGTCATAAACAAGTTTTTGCTTTTTATTTTACTTGTGTGTGTCTGCTGCTTTGGGATTACGTTCTATTTTTTCAGTTTTTCGTTTTGCTTAGGTGTATTTTTTAAGGTTTTTGTTTTAGGACGCCGCAATGAAGTCGTAAATTTGAAAATTACTTGAAAAAAGTTTGCGAAACTTTTGGGCTTATTAAAAAAGCAGGCTCAATTGGTCGGAATAGTTCCTAAATATTTATATGACTTTTAGCAACTAATTTTATGAATTCTCTACAGTTGTCAAAGGGAAAAGGGAAGTTAAAGTTTATAATTAAATTCTTTTAAAAGACTATAAAAGTTCAGAAATATGTATAGAAAAGGATAAAGTTTTTCGTAGTAAAAAATAAAAAATAAAAAGTTTATAATTAAATTCTTTTAAAAGACTATAAAAGATCAGAAATATGTATAGAAAAGGATAAAGTTTTTCGTAGTAAAAAATAAAAAATGTATTTACCTGAATCCAAGATTCAAAGTTAATTTAATAAATTACGATCTTTTCACTCTTGTTAAAGTTTGTAATTCAAATTCTTTCAAAAGACTAAAAAGATATGAGTAATGTGTAGAAAAAAAAACCCTTTTCTTATTAAAAGCAAAAAAGCTCCTCTCTCCGCGCTTCTTAATACATTTACCTAAAGACAATGCGCCTCATCCTTGCTTTTGAAGCAAACATCATATATTAAGAGTTTAAAGAATACAAAAGTTTCCCATTTCAATTCTTAGACAAAGACCCCATATTTTAAAATATTTATTAGCTCCCCTTTTCAAATTGGTTTCAATGATTTGCAGTGATTGCCAAACTTTCTAACCTCAAATAGATGTCTTTACCATTATTTGTTCTTTTTGTTGGCTTCATGTTTTGGAATTTCCGTGTGCCGTAACTCATTTGACTGAAAGCTTTTCGGTGTTTCGAACGTCCTTGAGTGCCGCAGACCACAAAAAGGCGTAAAACAAAGGAGCCGGAAAGAACAAAAAGAGAAAAGTTGTAATAGCCATCAATCAAAGTTGGCCAAGAGTGCGAGGCGAGAGTCCAGAGTGGGCCAACATATTTTTTCCTTCACGTGCGAGAAGAGGCGTCATATCGTTCAATGTCATCGCCTGGTGAAGCAGGACACCTGTCCTGTCCCCTGTCCTGGCCAGGTGGGTTAAGTTTGAGGCGGGGCCAAGCCAACATTTGTTGTGGCTTAAATTAGCATATGAGTCATAGTCTGGTAGTGTCGGCTGGCTTCGTTTGCCAAGCCATTAATAATGGGAACAAAAACATTTGCCCAGAGTTGGGCTTTTGGGAGCCCTGGCAAATATCACTTAAAAATCATAGGAAAAAAATAGAGGGTAGGGAAGGGTAGAGGAGTTATGGAAAAGTGAAAAATGTGCACCTGAAAAAAATAATCAAGGAGATATATATTAGATAATATTTTCCTGTGCTTCTGTAGAGAGCAAATGTGTATTTTATATGTTTGGTTTGGTTTTGGTTTTTAGAAAGGAATTTCTTTACAAAACTAATAGGTAAAATTTAGGACTCCTTTACCTTTGACTCCCTATATTTTCTCTCCGTGTGTGTAAGTTGATTTGAGAGCTTGTTTTGCTGGCAATTAGCGGAGAAGTGCCGGTGCCGGAGCAAAGTGTGTCCTGGCATTCTGACTCTGGCTCTCGCTCTCTAGTCCTTTCCCGGCCACTCGTAAATTGTCATTCGCAAACATTGCACATACGCTCAGTTGAACTTTACAGTTCTGTTCTTTTCTGGCGTGCTGATTTGTGTTTTTCCCCCTTTTTTTTGTTATATCCTGGAGCCCATTTTCGAGTTGACAATTTGAATAAAAGGCTGGCTGGCTGGATGATGGGTGTGTGCAGTGAGCATGTGCTCTTTGCTAGCAACTCAATTTCTTCCCATTTTCCCCTGGCGATTTCAGCGTGTCCTGTGATGCATTGTCAGGGCATTATTTATGGCACTTTGACTGACTCTAATGGATTGCGGATAAAGCTTTAACTTTGTAAGCCTCGGGTTTGAAGTTTACTTTAGCTCAGGATTAGCATAAGTTATTTGAGGGTCTTAGGGGAAACCTAAGATAATATTTAGATTAAATGAAAATAGGGGGAGGAGTTAGTTAACATATGGGTGAATATACTAGGTATTTAAAAATCATATATAATGAGCTTAATGTACAGAAGATATATATTTATACAGTATTTTATCTACTAAATATTTATTATTATTAGGAATCATTTTCCAGCTTTTATTACCGAAACCAACTAAGATGTTTGTAAGAAATTTCAATAAATCGGTTTATCATTTTATTTACATTCTCAGAAATTAAACCAGACTTATGCCTTAACTCTAGCAACTTTATTTGCTCAGTTGCAGCATATATATCTTACAGAATAAATAAAGTTTCCACTCGACATGTTGCCCTGCCTTTCTAAGCCTTTCCATTAGTGACTCCTTCCCTGAGCATCTTGTGCATTTTCATAATTTTCTTTTCGTTTGCTCCGGCTCTGCCTCTTGTTGGCTTTTCTCGAGTCATTTTGTAGCTGCAATCCAAACACACATTTTTGAGCTCGTTATGCACAAGGAAAATACGAGGAAAAAACTTGATTTGTCAACTTCTCCGACCCATGCCCACATTTTGCTTATTTTCCTTGGATTTTTTCTTGTGCTCCATTCCGTGTGTTTTGTATCTTAAGCCAACAATGTCAACATTTTTGCCTGACATTTTCCTAGCCTGGCGCTGGCACTGGTGTGCATTTTCCTTAGTATTTTCCCTCTGTATATGAATTTTTCTTATCATCATAGTTCATTTTGTGACATTACTTGGATGTTTCTCCTTGAAATTATTTCAATGAGCGTGGGAATTTCGATTTGTTGTGGCATGTGTGTGTCCTGGAAACCTGTAATTGAATTGCTGGAAATTATCGATTGTCTAGCCCCCAAGAAAAGTTATACTCTGGCTTGGTTTGCTTTGCATTTTAAAGCGGGGAATCTCTGTGTGAGGATCTTGTGCAACCCGCATGTAACTTTGGCCTTCAACCAGGGTGCTTTTCCACCTTAGAAAAAAGAAGGGAGGAAAACTTTTGTCAAACGACTTTCGCATGCATTTTTAATGCAAAGGCCAGCTAGAAGCGGCAAAAAGTTGAAGCAAACAAGTTTAAACTAAGGGGTTAAGTGGGATGGCAGCAAACTGGGTGGGTGAACAAACTGGGCAAAAGTGGACAAAAAGTGGAATGTTTTCATATGAAATGTGACAGCCATTCGCTGACGCAATGCGACAGCTTGGAAAAAAGCACCAAGGGGGGAAATGGCAGACCCTTCCGCTTTATTTTTCCTCGTTGACCAGCAGCCAAAAAGTGTTGTAAGTCCGGGAAATTGAATTACTTTGCTTGTGCACACACACGCCCACTTTCCACACCTCCCGGCATTTTCCCTTCCATTATTTCCATCATTTCCCCCACTTGCACCACACACAATAATCGTTTCCGCCTGACGTTACCCCAATTATGTCAAATCAAATTGTTCACTCTCAGTCCAACGAAGTTAGCAAAAATTCAATGCAAAAATAATCGCTTAACCCTTCAATGACCCCACAAAATGTGACCGAAAATCAAAAAGAATTCCAATCAAAATAATTCCCAGAGGGTTGACATGTTATAGGGGTGCATTTAAGAAAGATGATTGAGTGGAAAGCTGAGAAGGGGTTCCCCTTGGATGCATAACTAATTGGACACAGTGAAAAAAATATATTTATTAAATTAAATAAATTTGTATGTATTTACAATACATATATATTTCTATTAATAAAAGAAGGACTTGTTAGGGTATTTAGCGGAAAAGTGTAAATATGCATTTTATTCTCTTTTTGCTCAACTGAGTTTTGCTTAGATTGAAAAACATTTTATAATAATTTTTTATAATAATTCGACATTATATTCAACAATTATATATTACACACAAACCTACTTCTTCGGAATTTTTTTCTCTCTGCATTTTGCCGTGCCTTTGAATTTATAGAATAATTGAAACATTAACTTTTCGCAAAACGGCAGCCCATTTTTTTGTCGGGGATTTAAATTCATTTGAAAAGAGAAGCCCTCGGAACGGGGGCCTGACTGCTTAGGGAAAAAATTTAAAGGAAGTGGCCTCGGGGACATGAGGAGCTCCAGCATCCGCATCCGCATCGTCATCGTCATCATCGGCGGCGTCGGCTTCGGCCTCAAAGGAAGCACTCAATTTATGCAAATCGCATGTAAATCTGTTCGAGAGGATTCTGCTGCGGGGGGTTGGCCAAAAATTGCAAGCTGAATTGTTTGCACAGACACAGGGAGATGCCACTGAAGGATGTTTAATACACAACTTGAAATGTGTGAATATCTCCCAGAGATTCCTAATGCGCGTTAAATGCCAACTCTTAAGGTTTGAAGGCGACTCTCACTAGGCCCGAGAATTGCCAATAAAATGGAAATGTGAAAAATCTAATAAAAGCTGAGAGAATCGAATCGGATGAGAGGAGAGAAGATATCAGACATATGTAAAGAGATAATGGCCTGGCCATAAAAAATAATGAAGCAAGACGTGAGCAAAAGTGGGAGGAGCTGAAGCTGAGCTCAAAGCTTAGAAATCAGGTCACCAAAGCTGAAAATGAGAAAATGCCCGGGGGAAATAATATCTTTCTAAATTGAGAATCGATGGCAAGGCATTTAAGCTGCTAAATGTGACTGAACGGAGAATACTATAAATGTAGTTCAAGTTCGTTAAGTCTGGGGGGATTAGGAGAAAGCTTTAAGAGGTGGTAGTTGAAGATGTAAGGTTTAGTATTTAATGCTGGAATATATAAAAATATATTCTTTAAAATCAAGTTTTTCTCGACTTAGAAATATCAATAAAGTTTACATTTAAAGCACTTTACAACCTTTTACCTTTAAGGTAATCTCTCCCAGCTTTAAGTCCTATCAAGGCTGACCCTCCTCCCTTTTTTAAGCTCCTTCATGGCTCAGTGCATTTGAAGTGCAGTGGGTAACAAAAACAACTCGCAAAAAAAAGTTTAAAAAAATGGCAAAAGGGGATCCTTTAGCAAGAACTCCCTCGATAAGCAAACGGCGGCCTCTCTTCGCTTTTCGGTAGCCCCAGGTGACGACATGCCAGCCCCTTAACCCCCTTGAACCGCCGGGATCTCCTCCAACTGCCGCTAATGGAGCTGAAGCCTGGCTGCTGCTTCGTTTGAGCTCAAAGTGCAGACACGTGCCGCTCCTGGGGCTTTATGCTTATATCCCAGACCACGGTGCACGTCGAACACTCGCACAGTGGCTGCGAAAATATTGCTCACTGGTAGAGTCTGTCGTCGCATTTTCGGGGGTTCATCCTATCCATCGGTTGGTGGACGACGCACCGTGACGGATTTGCATGGCCACCAAAAACTGAAGCTGATGCCGAAACCTGAAACCACCACCACTACCACCTTAACCACTCACCACCCCAAAAGGCCACCCACCCCAGGCGCACACATCACTCAAAATGTGCACAACAAAATGCACGAGGAAAAATGGCAAAGGAAATATAGAAACTATTTTAGAAAATAATAAGAAATATATTTTTAAAATAATAATAATGAATATAACTCAAGAGATATGAAAACAATCTTCTAAACGTCTAAATTCTTAAATTTAAAGGCCTTAAAGTTAAATCAAAGGGCTTTCTAAATATCTTTTTTAAGATAAGCTATTTTATTTTATTTATTATTATTTTATTTAACTAAAAGTAATACCATTTTCCGTCAGTTCTGCCTGATTCCCAAGTCCGATAGTATTTTTAAGAAGATTTGGACAGAAAATAAATACTTTAGATCCTAAGAACATACAAGCAAACCTCTTTATATATTTTCCCCCGGTGCACCGAATAGCAACCCCCTTTTTTGGGTAGAACATTTCGTACCGCTATCACAAGCTGCCACACGTTGGCATTTGCAACATTCAACATTTTGTTGCCATGTTCCTTATCAGGCGGGACAAGCACAGTGTTCCTTGGGGGTGGTTTTGCTTATTCCGCGATGGGTTGGGTTGGGTTGCGACCTGAAGTCTGGGGAGCTGCAATCGATACGAGGCTTCGCCCTCTCCCGTTTGCGGTAGGCACAATTGTTTGACCAGCGGAAAAGGTGGATTTTCAGCCCCAAAAAGGAATCCACTTTAAGCCTCTTCGGCAGGACAAAACTCGAGTTTCACAAAGTTAAATACTCGATAAGCGAGCTCCCTTGTTTTTTCAATTTTTTTGTTTTCCTTTTTTGCTTATGATTTATATAGAAAAATTGCCAGGTTGCCAGTGACAGCCATTGATGTCGAGGAGGGAGGCTGTCCAACTCCTGAAATTGTCACAAATTCGCTCGCAAACCGTATTTTATTTCACACACTTTTTCCCATTTGTTTATCCCAACTCCCGAGCAGTTTCTAATTTAAAACCAATTAAAGTTGTCGAAACTTGCTGCCTTAGCTAATCCCCGGGTTAAAAGGCTTCACTTTGCTTTGCGTTTATTTTTTTGGATGCTGAAGAAAAACAAATTTATATTTATTTTCATTAAAGCTGTCGAAAGTTTTAAATTTCATTTAGCTGTATATATTTTCTTAGAGATGGAAAGGGAAGCTGAGGAAATTCAATTTCTTTTTTCGGCGCTTCCTGGGCGGTCCCTTTAGATTGACATGTTCAGGTAATGGGGGAAAGTTTCAGGAACAGATTCTGGCCTCTTTTTAATGGGCCTTTGTCGGCTAATGAATACGGGAACATTTTCTTGACATTGATGGGAAAAGGAAAGTGAAAGAAAAGGTATAGAAAACGTTTAAAAAATACATTTAAAATTAATTTTAATTTTATTCAAATATATAATAAAAACTTAAGCCTAAAACGAGCCAGTTATTATTTTAAAATAATTTTTAGAGCTTTAACATGATTTTACGAGCACTTTCCCTTTATAAAAATAGATATACCTCCGGTAAAACAATATGTCTGCAACGATTAAATACCACATCAAGAGCACCATTGCATGACAACGAAAATGGTGTACAATTTCCATTTAACACCTTCGTGAGCAAACCAGATTAGTTTACTGAACACTAAAAAAGATGGTGTTAAAACTCAAATTCATGGCTAACATTCACTTTTCCACAAACGACCGCCTTTTCACGCCCTCTGCGAATGTGTTAAAACTTATTTGCCAAAATCGCATTAAATTTAATATGATTTTGTGATTATCGCATTCGTAACTCCTCTTGCAGCATCATTATTATCATTATCGCCTTCATTTCGCCTTTGAATGCTACATCACGTTCGTCGCGCATTGTTGAATAATGAATACTCGTATCTGTCATGACAATTGTCAGTCTTTCTCTCTGTGGGTGACATGGAAATTTAGCTGCAGTAATTTTCCCTCCTTCACTGGGTGTTGTAAATCAAATTTGCGACAGTTTTCCTCATTTCCTGCACACGCAAAACAAATGGAAAAAAATAAGAGAGAGAGCAAGAAAAAAGCGACAGCAAAAACACACATAAAAATCGTAACCAAATCATTAGCAGTCCATAAACAAAACAAATTTATTATAATTTGCATACTTAAGTTGATTGCGTGATTGTTTTGCGTGGTTTGAGAGGCCTGATTGGCCTGGAGAGTGTCAAACTGTGGACGGGGATTTCCCCGAACTGCTGTTATGTCTTAAATAATTAAATAAATGGTGATTTTAAATAGATTTAAAATAAGATATATAATTTTAGGTCTTGAGAAATGTTTGTGTATTTTATTCATCACCTTAAATGGCTCACAACATTTTTAATATTCAAAATAAGATGGAATTTTAGCTTTTCTTTACTTAAAATGCGTTGAAAAAATTATGTTGCTCAATTTTTAACATTGAGTGGAGTTTTTAAGCTCTTTAAATCTCCTATAAAAATTCTTATAATTAAAGTTATAGGATGTTAAACTTTTTTCTTTATATCAAGTACTCTGAAATATTGTTTCTCAATTTTTTTAGTAATCACTTAAATGTTTAAGCTCTTTAAATCCTTCTTAAAATTTCTTTAAGCAAGTTCAAGCTGCTTGGTGTCATTTTTTCTAAAGCATTTACAAGATGCCCTCACACACACACTGAATGAGACATTTTTCACACTTTTATATTAATGCATGCATGCCAGACAACTAGTTTAGTGTCAACATTGTATGAGTAATGAGGCTTAAGAGAGACGCAGCTCCAGAGGGAAGATATAGGGATATAGAGAGGGTTAGTCACTGGCAAAATAAGAAGAAGCCTTCTGTTATATGATATAAGCCAAGGAACCAGCGTTAGCAACAGCCTGTATATACAGAGAGGAAAACAAGAACTATTTTAAAAGGAAAAATAAATTCTAAATTTTTTATTTAAAAGATTTTTAAAGCTACATTTTTACTTTTTATTGAATTTGTTTCGTAAAATTAAATGTCAGGAGAAAAGGGAAAGGATATATTTTAATATATTTTTCCCTTGGCCAAGAGTTCTTCTCTGTCTTTTTTTCCTTTTCCCAGTGTAATCCAATTGGTTTTTGCCTGGCCTGCAGGCTCTGCTCCTTGCTCCTTGCTCCTTGCATGTGTAATCAACATTAAACTGTATTTTGTAATCAAGCCACACATACGCACATGCACTGGCAGAAAAGTTTGCCATCTCAGCAGCAGCCGGAAGTGAGTTGAAGGCGGCAGAAGGACGACGAAAGAGTGCCGCTTGCAGGTGTCGTCCTTTTTTTTTACCTTTCCTGTGAAGACTGAAAACTGCAACTCATGCAAGATGCTGTGGGGGAAAAGCGGAGACAGAGAGCAAACACATTATAAAATCTATACACGCTCTAAGCGCACTTTTAACCCATTAACGCCCCCACAAAGGCGAGCCTCAGTTCAGTTTCCAGGCTATAGTTGTCGCTGCTGAGCTTAATGTTTGCCTGATGACGTGGCGGAAAGTTGTCCAAACCTGAGGACACTGAGGGAAAAATATAAATTCTTTTCATTTTAATACTACAATACTATAAAAAGCCAAGCAAATAGAGTGTATGTAGCAAAATAAGTATAAAACATAAATTAAGAATTCTAGCATGAATAATAAGGTTACAAAATAAAAGTGGAATTTATAAACTATGAAATGTAAGATTAATATAACTATTTAATTATTTTAACACTTTTAAAGCCAATATATATTTTCTTAGGCCTTTATCTAGATAATTTTCGTATATAAATTGGCTTTAATAGTGTCAAAATTATTTAATAGTTATACTTTCCTTAAATTTCTTATTTTTCTCCCTGTCCACCCAGCTTTCTCTCTAAAACTCGCAATCTCTCCCCGTACTGGCTGTTCTTTCCTGAAGAAATAGTGTCAACTTGCGTTGGCGGCATTTTAATGCAAGCAGAGCTCCCCTGTCCTCTCTCTATTTTTTCGCCCTTTTTGGGGTAGCCACCCCTAGTATTAACACCTCTGTGCCCCGAGCCCCTTTGGGCTGCTGCTGGCTGCTGTGCATTGTCTATTGTTTCCTGCATTTTTTGTTGTCCTGTGCCGTTCCATTTTTGTATTTTTTTTTCCCCCCCAAACAGGAACAAAACGTTTTATCGTCTGTGCATAATAAATTGTGTCTAAGCTGCGTGGCTTTTCTTATACGTTTTATGCAATATATATTTTGTAGGTATATTTCTGTATACATATATTTATCTTTTTTGGCTATGAAGTTATTGACATGTGGCAGCAAGTGCTGGCAGTATATTTTCCAAGACGCTGAACCCGAAAGCCTCTCTGTAGCCGCCTTTTTTTCTGCATTAGCCACACTTGGCTTGACTGAATTTTCCTCTATTTTTTTTTTCGAGGTAACTGATGTCGTTATGCAATCTATGAACCACAATATGCCAGGACTGCAGTCCTTTCAGCGGCATCTTCTTGTGTAACAGCTGCTCTGTGTCAGTGGCTCTCAAACTTTTGCCCCGCCTCTAACAAAATCGCACAAAAGCATGCTACAATATTTCCCCATCATTTTTGCTGTTTGCAAAACTTTGACCATATTTTTTACATTTTTTTTCCAAAGGGAGTGAGCGGAGACTGCACTCCCCCTTCGCCGTTGTGTGTCTTCTTTTGTAATTATTTTAAAAGCGCTACTTGTGCACGTAACGACATTTGTGGCAACCTAAAAAAAAACGAAAAAAAGCAAACACCCAACGAAAATCACAAAGAAAAGCCAGAGAAGTCAGCGATTGCCATTTTAAGGGAACATAAACAAAAGCATTCTGCTAAAGTTGTTCGGCAAAAAGGCAAACTTGGTATGGGCGAGTGCGTGACTGGGTGCTCCGGCTGGCAAAACTTAAGAAACAGTGGTCCAGGATCAGAGGAAACCGGGGAAGCAGCTCAAGTGTTGGCCAAAAACTTAATTAGATAAATTCCTTTTAATGATTCGTGCATTTCGTGGAATGTTGAACAAATTTCCATTCATTGAAATTATTACTTGGAGTCTGCTCCCTTGGGTAAATGCACCATCTTTTTTCTAGCCACTCTCTGCCATAAAGCCAAGTAATCTCATAAAGAATCTGCACCTAGAGAAACTTTTTCGGCGACGTTTGCCGTCTGCGCCCACTCAAGTGGAGACGCGCCGCCCTGATATTATTTCTCATCCCTTTCTGGCTGCCAAAATGCACCCTAAACCAGGCCAAACACTTAGACACTCCCCACACTCCTCCAGAGCAGCCGCCCACTTATCAAACTTCATATTTACAAACTCCAGCCAGAGATATAGGGTGGGAAAAATGAAATATATACACTGAAAAATATGTGAAAATGCTGGGAAGTAATTAAATGTAAATATATCATAAAGAGAAAATAGTATTAAAATAATTTTTATGTGCAAAGCTGCTTACATTTATTATATTTAATTTAATATAAGTTAAAATTAAATTAAAATAATAGGAATTCCGCCTTACTTTCAGCTTTGCTCAAATAATTATGAATTTTTCACTGTGCCTCCAAACTTGCCTTATATTTCCTAAAGTCAAGTGCACTATGAACTCAAAAAATCGTGGAGTTAGTAGCTGGGGAAATGCGAAGTTCGGAGTCTACACAAAAAAACTTCCGGCGCCGCGGGCCATTAGCTGAAGACCCTAGAGGCCACTTCAAGGCGCAGAGAGCTCAGTAAAAGATAGAGATAGAAAAATATACACAGAAGAGAGAGTCCTGGGGAAACAGCGAAAAGTCAGCGACTTGATAATGATAATGAGTGAAAACGTTGATTATCCCAGCTAGAAATGCTCCCCGATGATTGTTATGCAAAGGAGCGAAGGCAAATTAAATTGCTGAAACCCTTTCCGAACATATTTTGTGCATTTAAAATATGCGTAAGTAGCGGGAGAGAGAAGGAGAGACTGAAGTCAAGTTGAAGTTGAAGTGCAAGTTGAACAAACGAAATCCTCGAGAGCTTGCCAAGTTAACAGACAGTTACATGGGGGGGAACCTTCATTATAATTCCCATATTCAAGACATCGGCAATAGTGTCTCAAGTAGAGATAGGAAACACTTTTCCCTGCCTAAAGATTTTCTTAATTACTTCCCCGCGTCACATTTTTGGCTGAAGCCTGCTGAATCGCATTTAACACTCAATTACACTTTGGGAATTTTCAATAATCATTTTCCATAACATTTCATCTTTGATTCCGTAAATGGAGAACGATGACTCACAGTTTCTCAGATCAGACAAATTGTATTATTTTTTGGCCTGCAATTTATTTCGCATTTTATTATGATTATCATCAGGCCAGGCAAGGCAGCGAGCGCATTTCGTATTTATGAGTTTTAAATTAAATGCAATCTCGGGGATTGTTCCCATTGCCTTTGGCTCCTCAAGTATTTATTGGTTTTTTTCACAGAAAAAGAAAAAGCCTCTGCCCTCTTTTCTTATTTGTTATGGCAAGAGGATAAGTTTTGGCCAGAGGCCTCTGACAATTTTTTGCAAAACGGTTTAGTGGCCAAAGGGACTAGGTAGTGGGGGAAAATTGAAGCGTTTGGTAGTGTGGAAAAGTTCGCCTTATTGAGCCTTCAATTTGGCCATGTCCTGGCGCAATGTTTGGCTTAAATATTTTATTTGCCAATGGATATCCCTTTTCCAGCCCGAGAATGTTGCGTGTTCAATTGACAGAGGAATTGAATGAAGTTTCGAGGGGGGTGAATGTTATTTGTTAGTGGAAGATTAAATGCTCTAGGGTAGGAAAATATTTCAAATAATATTATAAGGTAAAAAATAGCCTTTTTTTAATACAAATAATTTCTTTTTAAAAATATATTTATATTAAAATTTCTCTAGGTTCTTGTGACATTTCTCCTTACTTTTTCCAAGCTATTTATAGAGCATCAAGAAATAAGATATTTTGCGCCTTTTCGTTGTCAGGCATTTGAACCTTCTGCAAGTTGTTGTCGCCAAATCCGAATGAACTCTCCTGGCAAATCCTCCTTACATATTTATCGTACATAGCCACCGGGCCTGTCTGATTGTCTGTCTCCCCCAAAAAAGAACTTCAGAAGTACCTCGCTCCTCCTCCTGTAAATATCCGGCAGAAGTGTTAACTTGTTTGGCCAAGATTTACAAGTCGCCTCACCTTTTCCGATGGCGAGGCCCCGAGGCCTGCCAACTCGAACTCGAATTCGGATTCAGATTGAGCTGACAAAAGCATAAATCGGTTTCTGGCAACTGACTTAAGCCCTCACTCACTCACTTTGATGTGCGACCAGGACTCGGCGGAGGAGGAGGGAGTGTAAAAGGTTTTCACGACACCGAACATTGTTGTAATTTTCAATTTCTGTCAAAAAGAATCAACTCTAGATAGGAGGACACCTTGGGAAAACCACTTAACCGCACTTAATGCCACAAACAATTTTACAATTTCAACTCAACTGTCTGCCGAGTCTGCTGAGTCTGGCGAGTCCGTGTCCCGTCGTCCCTCGCCCGAAAATTCCGCACTTAAGTGCCTCGGTACATGACTCTTTTTGCAGTCATTAAAGTTAATTGTGTATTCCAATGCTACAAGTGTAGGGAATTGTGCGGAAACTGAGACAAGGAACAGGAATATTGCAGAGAAAGAAAAGGTATTAATAAATGAAGTCTATTAATGTGTGGTATTTTTAGGGAAATTTATTTTGAGGTCTCTAGATGATGAACCTATTAAAATTAGCTTTTAAAAGTTAATACATTGAATAGTTAAATTTTATAAGACTCATTAGTTTTTGTAAATTATTTTTTCTAATTATTAATTCTTACTTTATGACTCTTTTTATCAATTTTAATCCCTTAAGTACTCGTTTAAAAGCTTAAAAACCTCAATCATTTTTTTCCCTCTGCATCTGCACCTACCCTGCTTATGAGGTTGACATTTTTGTGGCTTGCCACCGAAAACTGAGCTCCTTAAATCCTTCGATTCCATAAATTACCGCACGCCGCCTCTCGCGCAAAAAATATTTTTAATTAATAATAAGTTTTAAGTACGTTGGCATGGCTTCGCACACCTTAGTCGATGGCTGGGCCCCGCCCCTTTAGATATTCCTAGTCCCCATCTGAACTTTCGTGTAATTCAATGCCTTTGCCTTTGCCTCTCGTTAATATAATATTTTTTGTTGTACCAGGGCGTTTGTCTCATTTTCATTCTGTGTGTGTTTTTGTTGGTGCGCGGCGTCGTCGTCTATTAATTAAATTAAAAAGTTCACAGCCATCGTTGTCGTCAGCGCGAATGAGAGCTCAGCTCTGGCTCCGGTCCCCTTTCCAGGCTCCAACTCTCATCAACTCATCAGCATGCAAACTATGAAAAAAAAAAAAATAATAAAGGGGAGAGAGAAATTATAATAAAATTGAGAACAAGGGAATATCTTAAAATGGAGGGTCCATAAAGTTGGAGATGCTGGAAAGTTAGTTTGTGTAACAGTTTGGATATCAGAGTAATTAAGGAGTTAAATAAATAGATATATAAATAATGACTGGGTTTTATAATTTAAAGACTAAGAGGATTTCATTTGAAATATTTAAAATAATTAAGAAATGAGGCTGTCAAAAATTAAATTAAAAAAAACCGCACGGAATTCCTCACCTTTTACTAGGAATATACAGAATTCACATAAGGAAATTATAAGATGGAATAGAATTCTTTACATTAAACTAGAAAAATAATAAAATGGGCAATCAAACTTTTATTAAGCCTCACGGAATACTCTACATGAATTAAATTCTTTTTATTGCAGTTGCAAAGCTAACCATATTTTGTTTTTAAATCGAAATCAAAGTAATTTAATATTTAAGAATTTCTGGTAAATAACAAAGTAACTATTATCACGGTTTCACATTATAAATTAATGTTTGCCAAACAAAAACCCACAAAATTAGCTAATTAAATATTTATAAACCTAATCATAATAATAAAGCAGCTTTTAATTTATTTTTTGCACCTAAAAGACAGAAATTTTCACAGCAGCAGTCTCTTAGAGTTTAACATTCCATTGCCGTGTTGTACATTTTTTTTCTGATGCTCTGATGCTCTGAAAAATGCAAATCATTTAAACAATTAACCAGACCGTCTGGCCAACTGATTCAATTGAACTCGGCAGACTGATCAGCCGAGAACCCTTTCAGTAGCTTAAAGTTAAGTTCATTGCTCGCTTGTAACTGGATTTTTTTATATTTTTTATATTTTGTTTTGTTTTTTCTTGTTGCTACCGTTGTTTCTCTGCTTTTTTTCACATTCCTCCCGGCAATTATGCATTATTTACAAAAGTTAATTGCCGACGCGCAACAGCATTGTTCAACAAGGGCCATGCCCCCCTGTAGGAGGGCAATTAACAACATTATTGACTCTGTTCAGCGGATTGGTTGAACAGAGCCAACGGCGGGAAAAGGGGAAATGGGAAATGGGACGGAAATTGGGAAAATGGGAGTACCCGCAGCGGCACTTTGAAATGCTAATGAAATTGCCTTTTAAAGCAGAGAAAAAAATATACATCAGAACCAGCTGAAAAATGTCCAAGCAGCAGTCCTGCGGCCCTCTTTTTTCACGATTTTTTTCTGCTTAATTGATAAATTGATTAAATTGCAGAAAAGCCTTAATTGCGCATGACCACATCGCACACACTCTTGAAATTTAACATTTAATTTGACTCGGCTTTCGCCTTTCCTGTTCTCTGCTGGAAATTGCATTTGGCATTTTCATTGTTCCCGAGAAGCTCTCCGCTAATGCGATGTATTTTGTCAGCATTTGAAGTGTCACATCAGCTCTGGGACTCAATTGGATTTGGCTTTGTCTGGTCCTCGTCGAAATGCGGTGGCCAATTTGAAGGATAAATTACTAATTTCGTCTATTGTCTGGGCTGGTCTCTGCTTGAGTTAGTTACATTTTGGTCAGCAAAGGGCTGAGTTGGGGTTTAATGCGGAAAAAGCCAGAGGAAAATGGTTTAAAAGTGATCAATCTTTTTATTGCAAGGATTGCAGAATTTGCAGAATAAGTTAGGTCACATTTTTTATTAAAATAAAAATAAATAAATTAATGAAATTATTTCTAAAATTTTCCCTACTAGATAACCTTTTAAAATAATTTATTTTGTATTATTTTCTCCCTGCACAACTTGTCTAATATTTTTTCCTAGTGTTTAGTTAACCAAGACATCCATCTTAAGCCCAACAAACTTAACGCATAAAACTGTGGAAAATTCGTTGGCCTTCCTTAACCATTTGATTACCCATTCGCTCGTCATAATCATCGGCCATATCCTCTCGATCCTGTTTTATGTTTATCTATGCTCTGGAATCCTTTGCCAGCTCAACACTTTCTCAGTTTGGAAGTATTTTTGGGTGTTTTTAGTAGCCGTTAAGTTCGAAACGAATTCCTTGTGCCCAGAGGCGTAATAGGTTTCTCTCTCTTTTTGGACAAAAATTGGACCATTTCTCTTTTCTGCAGAGCCTTGCAAAATTTATTGCATTTACTCGATGAAGTTCTCCCCAGTTTTTCTTCATTCTCCTGCGTCCTGGTCCCTGGCCTTTTCCTTTTGTGGTTTTGCTTTGATTTAATTTTGGCCCGTCCCTGTTTCTGCTGCTTCTCAACCCGTCTCCTTTCGCCAGAGTCCCCTGCAATTTGTGAGCTTTGTTCAATTGGCTTTTCTGTTGTCCTGCCAATGTCCGAGTTCCGAGTTGCGAACTCCTGGCTCCCAGTGTTCCTTGTTCCCGCCTTGTCCTGTCACTCATGCGTCAGCGGTATTTGTTTGGGTGTTGGCGCTTAAATCACTCGTGGGTTTCGAAAAATAAAGAAGTTTTTAAAGTTTTGCGACCTGAGAGTGGGAGAAATTTTCTTAGCTTATTTATTGAACTTATACTCACAAAATATAGAGATTTCCCTTGAAATATACAAAATATGTACTTGAAAATAAAAGTTCTTACTGATTAAATATAATTCTCAAAAAATATGAAACAAACCCGTATATTTTATAGTAATTTCAATAATGTAACCATTTTTCTCAGTCGAAATATAATTCTAATATTTTTCTCGCATCTGTTACATACCCTTGACTCCCCGAAAAAAATTCCAGCCAACTCCCTTTTGGCTTGTAGTTTATGTTCAACATATTTTATTGATTACATTTCCAGTTCCAACTCCAAACCCAACTTCAAATCCAACTCCTGCTCCAATTCCATCTCCAACTCTAGCTTTGGCCACTTTTGCGGCGTGTTTTGGCACGACTTTATGAGATTTTCTCTTTCCCTTCGAGAAGAGATGATTTTTGGGGGCATTTCGCAATGCATTCGGAGGACTCGCCCTCCGTTGACTTGGCAAATAAATTGCTTATTTGTAGCGACAATTTGCGGTAATTTGTGATTTGTGAAGGGATGTAGGCGGTGGTGACATCATCCTTTCTGTGGAGGGTGGAACTCGTATTGTGTTTCCCTCGGGTTGCATATTTACTGTGGCTATTAATTAAACATATTTGCTGCCTTGACGGGCCGAATATGGCTTACCACAATTTATTTGGTCTTTTGCCAGATGATGACCATTAGTTTGAGTGAAAGGAATGCCGAAAATATCCAGAAATTGATGAGAAATAAGAGTCCTAAGAGGACTCACTCACTCTGCTTGATTACAATTTATTGACTGACTTTTGCCTGTGAAAATCTGGAAATCCTTCTGCGCTTTTCTCGCTGCTCCCTTTTCTTTCTCAGCTCTTTTGCCACGCCCACTTGTATGCATATCGTTAGCAAATTGCAGGCTCACCAGGACACCCAAAAAAAGGATTTGCATGTGTGTGTTCGTGGGGTAAGCTAATATCCAACCAATTTCCGTTTGACTCTTTTTCGCGTTTTTTGTGTGGGTTTTTTCTGGGGAATACAGAAGGATACACAGACCAGGTAAAGTCCTGGCCTTCTGCTGGTACTGCTGGTTCTGCCTTTTGTGTTTCCGTTTTGGAAATTGGAAGGCACCGCGTTCCGCCTCTCCAGTGTCCTTTCGTGATTTCCCTTCGCTGCTGCCATATAAATTTGTACAAAAGCTTAGGCAATTTTTTGCGCCTCGTGTTTGCTTGTAGCGCCGTCGTCGCTGGTGTAGCCTCATTTGCATATTCGGCACATTCGAAATACCCTCGAACTGTTTGCTCCAACACCCTCTAAAAGCCTTTGACCATCCCTTATCCTCTCTCCCCTCTCTATTGGAGCTGTGTTTGTCCATGTTCTTGGGGCTTAGCAGCGTTTAAAAGGTTTTATTTGAAAGGAAAGGTGACGGAAATATGATTAAAATTAAGGAAAAAATACTTAAAAATTCTTAGGAAATATTTGTGGGAATTTAAAAACGATTTTATGTAAATTGATATAGTTTTACACTTAATTAAGTAATAGTCTATGACTTCTGTGGATTTCTGTGGCTTCCATAATATTATTTTTTCATTAAAATTAAAGTTGCTTTTAATATTTAAATATTAATCATATTTCAAAGATTTTTCCTGTGTGCAAAATTAATTTCATAAACTGGTTTTGAGTTTGCCTGGCAGAAAATGTAAACATTTCTATTCAAAAGTCAGAGGCTGTGAAAGCTCCTCTCCTCCCCCAGGACCACAACACTGCGGTTTCTCAGCCACAGACCACAAAGAGCTTGGCATATTGACCCGAAAAATGGGGGCTGACCAACCAAGTCGGTAGGTAGGCGTTGATTGGCATCCAAAAACCGAACCTTTTCCGAAACTGTCAAAGCTAATGGCCTGGAAGGGGCGAGAGGGAAAACTGTAAACTCAAAACAGAAACTCAAGTGGCCGTAGTAGCAGCCACTTGAGCGTTTATGGATATTGACATCTCAATGGCCGGGCATTTAATTTAATTAGGCCAGAGAACTCGAACTAAACTGTGTGGATTTTCTATATTTTGCAGCAATTTCCCGCGAAGATGGCGACGAATCGACGCACCACCATCATCACCATCATCACCACCGAGGAGGGCATGGCGGGCACCACAACCACGGTAACAAAGTTCCATACAACGGCTACAATTCGGAGGAATACTTGGACCGGCTCGAACCGAATGGCAATATACCCGCTGACAAGACAAATTGCAGATATGGAGGTGAGTTTGATGATTAAATATTATAAAAAGGGAGTTTTAGAAGGAAAATAATTAATAGAATAGAGAGAATAATTCATAGAATTACGAAAACTGCCTCCTACTTTTAACCATATTTAAATTAAGCTAATTGTACGGCTTACAAATTTAATCAATTCATATTTCTGGCAAGAGAAGGTAATAAAGAGCTTAACTTATAATAAAAATATTAAATATAAAAATGCACTAAGAGGTCCTACTACTCAGGGAATATTTAAGTTAAATTTTCCCTTAAACTTCAAGTTCAACTTTAGTTTTCTCCTCCGTAGCCCTGTGCATTTTCGCACAATTTAAGCGCCAAAAAGACTCATTCATAAGGCTTTTGCATAATTTATCGCCCGCTTCAGCTATAATCTCTCATTTAAGCTGCCCTTCTCCTCCTTCAGCAGAACTAATTTAATGATAAGATGCCAGCAGCGGGCCCTCCATCTCTCTCCGATTTAGCTCGGACTGACTGGCAATAATTTATGCCTCCATCTTGTGTGAGCAGCGTGTCTAATTATGGAAGCAAGTTACATTTTTCGAGCTTTTCCCTTGTCTTCTAATGCATCTGGGGAATTGCCTGACTTCGATCTCGTTTATTTTTTTGACACCAAGGGAAAATGTAGTTGTTGGATTTTGGAGAGAAAATATATTTCAGTAACAATTATTTATAAATATGTTCAGAAAATTAACGAACCTTTATTTAGAGCATTGAAACTGGACTTGAAAATATTTTAAATAATATTAGAGTGCTTTTTAAATAAAAATAAACAAATTAATATGAATTTTAAGTGAAGAATCAATTTAAGGGGACTTTATACAATTTTATATGTCTTAAAAATAAGTCCATCCTATATGAAAATATATTTTAAAACCAAAAAATCCTTATAGGAAACAAAAATTCCTTGCTTCCTTGGTTTTTTCTGTGTACTCTCCTGCTCCTCTGTAATTTATCAAATTTTTGTCTCATTTAGCTAATGTAAACAAGTATTTCTCTTTGCTATTCCGTTCCATTTCGCCACTTGAGCTTATCTTAAGGGGAAATTTCCCCGATAAGCGTGCTGCTCTGTCATCATTTCCTTGCCGCCCTGTTTTCTCATAATTGTAAATTGCAATTTTATGCAAACAATGGTGGAGATTCCAAGGGAAGAAGGAGTAGTATCCAGAAGTAGAAACTCGTTGACACTGCCACCGATGATAAGCCAGGCTGCGATTGTTGCTCCTTGTACTTGAAGCTGTTGCTCCCTGTGTTATAAGGGAGGCACTCAACTCGAATGCTCCCTACGAATAATATCCATTGTCTTTCGAATGTCTAGGCAATGTTTCGGAATCGGGCCATAAAACAACGGAAATGAAAATATTAACAAGCGAATGCACACCGCCAGGCAGACAGGCTGACAAAAGCAACAATAACTGGGGGAATTATTCATAACCAAATGGAAATTGTGCATGCTCCATATATCTTCGCGGGGTTTTAAACTCACTGCCAATGCCATTACTGCTACTCCGCCGTGAAAAGGACCTTTCCTCGATTTTCCCCTGGCATTTTCTTGTTTTTTGTCCTCTAGGGACGAGGTTATGCCGTCTGCTGACATTGAATTCCTGGGCTAGGTGGCATTTCTGTTGTTAGTTCGCCTTGGATTATTGTGGAATAAAGTGGTTAAACTATTCCTGTGAAAGGGAAAATGCTTGGAGAGGGCAGGGAAAGTGTCCTGACACGGTTGTTGTAGGTTGTCAAGTATTTGTCGAGTTTGTAAACAATTTTAAACGATTTTATAAGCGCCAGCAGTGTGTAATTATTTAAGGTTTGAGAGGTTTTTCTGGGTCAAAGGTGCCGTGAAGTAGCTAGAAAAACCTTGAGACAGGGTTTTAATTTAAAACACTTCACTTTTCTCACGAAATAAATATTTTAAAATTATTTTAATAATTTATTTCAATTTAATATGTGACTATAATATATTTTCAGTTCTAAAAAAGCTATGGAAAAATAATAGTCTAGAAAAATAAAAATAAATCTTATTTTCACAAAATAAATATTTTAAAATTTGTTTAATAATTCATTTCAATTTAACATGTAACTATAGTAGATTTTCAGTTCAAAGAGAGCTTTGGAAAAATATAAACAAATGTTATCTTCGTGTAACTAATTATCTACGACTCTTCTAACTAATTAAAGTTGAAATACACCCTCATTTGGTCACAACTCCGAGTCCTATCGATGGCAAGTTTGTTTTTAATTCTCTTATCTATCAAAATGAATTCAGTAAAAGTTTTTCTTTGCTGGCAGAGCCACCCTTGCCTCCGCCCAATCATAAAGTTATATAACGCACAATAAATTACAGAGTTGTGAAAGGAAGCAGAGAAAATTCCACGCAGTTAGCACAGCAAAACCCACTCCCCCTCTTCGTGCCATCGGGAAAAAGCAATTTCAGTTTTTCATGCTGTTTCATTTTTTTTTTTCTGTTCTGATTACATGATTTATAAGTTATCTTCAGCAAACAACAAAGCAAGGTTTGAGGGGGAAGCAAAAATATACAAGAGAGGATATGAACAATTTATGTTCAACGCTTTTGCAAAAGATTATTGTTTATATGCGCAAATTATGCGAACATCTTTGTGCGAAATTGTAAAAAACATATTGGCCAAAAAGGAATTCGCATAAAACTGTTTAAAAGCCACCCTCCCAGCATCCGGACAATGATTGTAAATCATGTTTAACAATTATGCGTGAAACATAAAAATGCGGCCTGAATTTAATTTGCCAGAGAACAGGGCAGGAGGCTCGGGCTTTGGTGATAAAGTGTGTGAAATTACGAGGCATTTTCCTGGCTTTTCCACCTGTAAGCTACTTTTGTAGCTTGTTATATCAACTCTACCCAACTTGCGCATAAATCCTTTTAACGCTTTATTTGGCTTCTGACGCGCTTCTGACACCCCCCTTTCGGCTTTTGTTTATTTTTATTTTGTACTTTGACTCGCCGGATCCTGTGCGTTGTTTGTTTTTAATACCCTTTTCCTGGAGATTCCTTTTAACCACCCTTTCTTGGCTCCGTGGGCCACAACTGTCTGTGATTTAAATTTATTGGCAAAATACTTAAAGTAAATCTTTTTGTTTCACTTTGTTTGGTGTGTACGTGTCTTGCAGGGGGTGGGCTGTGTGTGTGTTTTCTTTTGTTTTAGCAACCCTTTGACAATTTTCGGCGGGTTTTTTATACCTTCGACGTCTATTAGGGGTCTTTCTTGCGGTTCATTTTAAAATTCTAACTGGCAGCCGCAACCGGAATCCCTGCACTGAATTTTCCCAACGCCTTCTTGCGGTTGTGGTGGAGTCTTTCTTGTGGCTTTTCCGGGAGCACCCCACCTCCCACCACCCACTCACCCCTTTTTGCACCAGAAAACCCCTTCTCCTGCCGGAATCATTGCAGTTTATTAGCGAAGCAAAAACATGTCGCCTTCGCTGACTTGTTTTTTCCGTCGCATTTGGAAATCGTTCTCTGTTTTAATGATTTAGTTTGGACTTTCTTTTTTTTGGAAAAACCCTCCCGCTTTTCCTTTGCTTTTCTGCTTTTTTGTTTGATGTCGCCGTCTTGCGTGAGACAATTTTTTTTGGTGGGTTCTTTTGGTTTTTTGGTTGAGCTAATGAAGCAACTTATGCAATGACATGGAAAATTTGCGGTCCGCATTTTTCTCTCCGTTTGATTTTCCTCTTCCCCTTTCCCGTCCTTTTTTTTCGAGTGTTTTTCCGGCCACTACACAGCATTTGCATGCCATCTGAAGAGAGAGAGTCTGCGAGAAAAGCGAGAAAAGCGAGTGAAAGGAGTGTGAGCTCATCAAAAGGGCAAAGGCTTCGTGTTTTCAGCTTTGATAAATGGAATGTTTGCTAATTGGCTTGTTTAAATGTGAAGCCACAGTGGATAACTGTGGCAAATGCACAAATATAACAAGTCTTTGAGCTGCAAACTCGATTCATTAAATGCGGTTAGAGTTGCCAACTTGATTTATGTTTTAATTAGGGAAAGAAGTTTTTAGATTTTCGAAAAAAAAAAGAATACAACTTGCAGAAAATAATTTTTATGGTGCTGCCTATTTGATTTAAGAGTTTTTATAATAAATTACTTTCTATAGTTATTATAAAGAAGAATAAAACTTGAAAAAAAATTGTTTGGTGCTGCCAACATGATTTAAGAAGCACATTTCAGAGTTGCATTTTCAGTATTAATTTTTCTCTTAAATATTATTTGATTTTCTATTATAAAAGTTTCTAAAGACTTGCAATCTATCTATTTCTGGACTTTAAACCGAAATAAATTTAGCCAACAAAGGGTCGTAAAAAGGCTGATTCTCATTTATACCAATTTCTTCCTTGCATCCCCTCCACTAATGCAATCAATTTTCTTGCCAAAAACTTTGTCTGGCCAACTAACCAAACTGAAAGCTTTATAATAATCCAAAGTCAAGCCACGCCCCTCTAACTTTTGGCTTACCACTGGCAATTTTCACCATTGTCCCCTCTCCTTATTCTACTACCATTTCCTTTTCACTGTTTTCCTTTTTTTCGAGCTTTGTATGACGAAAAAGAAAAATTGTCCAGAAAATATCTTTTGACAATTCACCGCTTTATGCATACTAAGCTCATTATGGCCAACTTGAAGGCACATCCTTTTTTATTCCTCTTTCGTCTTCTGGCCGTTCTTTATTATGATTCCTTTAACCAAAAGGGCGGGTCCTGGAAATGTTTCGGGAGAAAACTTTTTAATAGTGCCCAGTGCCCAGTGTTCACCCCCGTCGGTTTGATGAGCATTTCTATTTTATTGCATCTTGCTGTGGCTAACAATGCCCCCTGGGCAAGTGTCTGACCAAGGCACAAGAAAGTGGCACAATATTAAAATTCTCGCTTGTCATTATAAATTCCTTGGCCAACACCGCTAGATATAATAAAAATAATAATGGGGCAGCGAACCCACAAACAAAAAAATAAATGGACAAGAGCTTTTAAAGGTTCTACTTCTTTAAGTTGTTAATGCGATAAAGCGTGCACTGTGGAAAAATATATATGAAAAAAATATATAAACCTTGTGGCACTGGGTAATTATTAGAAATTAATTAAATATATACAAAATTGCTTGCAAATAATTTTCTCTAGATAATGTAAAAGCAAGTTATACTCGTAATTATGTTTTCTAATAATTTTCTGCATTACGTACTTATTATTATTATTTTTTTTTTTTTGTAATTAAAAATACCTTTCAGCTTATTGAATAAATTACTATGAAAATTTTTATTATCAGATCATTTTATTTATTTATTTATTAAATATAAAACTATATTAAAAGCCTGGATTCCCTTATATTCCTAGAGTTCGTTGAACTAATCACGAATTTCCATCAGTAACCATTTATTTTGATTTTTCTGTCAAAATTTTAAATCCTATTTCATTCAAATTTTTTCTTGGTGTATCCATGAGCGTATTATTATTAAGAGCTGGGTGGCTTGAGGGCATTGCTATTGCAATCAGCACGCATTTTGACTGACAGCTGAAGTATCCATAACGTCATCGAAGGGCCTGGGGTCATGGGCCCCCTGGATCCCTTGAAACCCCTCGCAAAACCGAAAACCCACACCCACCCAACTGAGAATTAGGATTCATAATATGACAAAGTGCTGGGACGGGGGTTGGGCTCCTGCTGATGGCAATTGTAACTAAAGGTTGTGCTGTCTGCGTGTGCCAACTGATATCCTTGTAATACATTCACATATAAGCAACTTGCAAATGCGGTTGTCCGCATACATAGATACGAATAGGCAGGCATTCCCATAGATATGTGTATTGGTCCACAGGGAACAGCCTACACTTCTAATATCCTTGCACTGGCAGAAAAATGTTATCGGATTGAGTACAACAATTTCCAATATATTTCCCTGGCAACTAATAATTTTCACAGTACATTCTCCTGCCCAGTCCTTCCGCTCCAGGCTCGTCATATGCCTGTCCTGGCCTTCTGAACAGATAACGTCCGTTCTGTGTGTGTGTTGACTGTGACAGCCTTGGGGCACACACAACCCACAGCCAGGCTTACCTTTGGCCCACGCATTTCATTCGGTCAGTGTCAGGGGCGGCGCTTCCTTCCTACTTCAAATTTTGATTGTCATTTACGTGACTCGGACTGTGTGTAGGCTTGGCTGAGAGTCCCTTCGCATGGAATTGCTGCAAATTATTCCCATTACGTTTTTGGAGGGCTGCATTTCAAGTTGATTGTCGTTTACATTTCGCAGAGAGAGATCGGGGCAGAGCCTTCCAGCTTGCCTGATTGAGTTTCGGCAATTGGAATAGCAGCAGCAGCAGGTCCTTTGGCTTGTCGGGCGATTTGTAATGTGGCAATCAGTCTGTGTGTGTTTCATGATTTATGCGATAATGTACTATATATCGATCAGCAATCGATTATTTCGCTATTAAATGTGCGCATATTTTAGGGTAGATTGTGTGTTTTAAATGGTAATTTAATCGGTGTATTGCCTTGAAAGAGGTGTGAATAATTGCGACTTAAATGTTGGGATATTATAGGAAATCGGAAATGTGGTGTTTATAATTGTAAAGAAGATATAAATATATTAATAATTATAAATAAATAAATCCCTTTACAATTTACAATTCCTCTTTTACTTTTACATGCTAGATAGAAACAATAATAATTGTATATTTAATAATAAATTATATACAAATTCCTCTGGACCAAAAAATATTCTTAATTTGTCGTAAACTTTATGAGTAAAAAATTTGGGAGATATCTTATAGGCTATATTATATTTTTCAGACTCTTTTAAATATTTTCTATAGAAAACCAACTGTGATCCAGTTGATCCTTTAATATTATTTCTTTATTATTAGTTGAAAATAAATTTCCATAACTTAAAACCTTAACCTTTTTAAAGAGTATTTCCGAGTTAATACCAAAGGTATTCCCCGTGGATCAATCAGTGGCGCTCTACTACACGGAGTACCTCCCTGAACCGAGGCCTATTTACTAACCAAACATCTCTCTTTTGAATTCTCCCGCTTTTGTGGATGAGAATTGTCTACTGCGTGTGTGTGTCCTTTGTGGAATCGCTGTACCAATTCCTGTACCTATCCCTGGTGTGTTATTGCCCAGCAATTCCGATCTATTTTTTCCCTATTTTCCTGACAAACAATGCGGCGCTTTCATATATATGACGGGACTTCAACGGGAGCATTGTGCATCTTTTTTTTTTGCACTCGTTCGCAGCCAGTCTGACTGTCTGGCTCGAATGACAAACAACGGATGATATATTGCAAGGGGCCACGCCTACCGCCTTTTGTTTGCCATGACCGCCAATCGGTGGCCAATAACTCGGGCTGGAATCGGAGGGTATATATTGACTATATATACGCGCCTCGCTCGCGGCTTGTTTGCCGAGCAAACCTTTTCAAGTTAATTAAAAACGAAAGCCCGCGCGGTCAGCCAGCTAGCCAGCCACATTTTCAATTACTCAAGCAGCTCCTCATGGATCTTAATTTTTTTTACGACCAGCTGTAAAAATATTATTATTGATAAATCCGAAAGAGAATCCCATTTTATTGCTTATTAATATTTGCTTCAGTCTGGCTCGGCTGCTGCAACTGCAAAATAGATTGGATTCCCGGTCAACTTTTCACCTTTTTCCTGGTCGAAAAAGTGTGAGCAAAGAATCGCATTAGAAATCAATTCATTTCACTTCTATTGTGCAATTTCCGATACGTCTTGGGAAGTCCTCCTGGTCTCTGGAAGAAAAGGTAAAAAAATGGCCAGTAAATAGACGACAAATTGAGGTTGTAAATCTTCTCTGATGGAGCATTTTGTGACAAATCAATTTGATAAAGGTTGGTCAGGTTCGAAATTAATCTGGCTTACGGGTAGGATAAGGTAAAATAGAATAAATTGGCTCGGAACTTTTATTTAAAATTAGGTTTGGCCGGAAATATTTTCAAGGCATTTCGCTTCCTGTGCTCGCTTTTTTTTTTTTGGCCAGACTCTTCTCACGCCGGCAACAATGTTACATAATACCAGCGTTTAGTGTGAAATTTTCCGCACCCCCTTGGCACTTTCCCACCGCACTTCCACTTCCCTTTTGCACGTTGTGGCACTTCTTTTGAAATTGCGCACATAAACTAATTCCGCATGCATGAAATGACTTTCATAGAAAAATGGCAAAATTGCAGTGTGTGTGTGGGTTCTAGTCCTGGCCTGCTACTCCTGTCTCCAGTTAATGCACTGGGAATTAATCCGATATTGTGGATAATATTATAAGTGGGGTGGAAAAAATAAATTCAATTTTAAGTATAGGTCTGTTATCCTTTTTTGCTTCCGAAAAAAGAGTTGGGAATTATAAGATTGAATTTCTTTCAAATAAAGAGTTAACAATTACAGTACCAGTTTTCTTAAAAAAAAAAGATTAGAATAATAGAAATATGGAAATTTCGTCCGAAAAATAAGTTGGGAAATATAATTAAGCTTTTCTAGGTACTGGAAGACTTTTTATGAAGTTAACCAAATTCCTCACTCATTTTAAGAATTTCTTATTTTTAATAACGGGTAATAATACTTTTTTTCCTAGTGCACCTGTCCAGAGTTGCCACCAAACCGCGGCGCGACGCGTTGACATCCGTTAGGGTTAAGTTGCAAGTCGCTTTTGCCGCTTCTGCCGCTTCTGCCGCCCCGCTAATTGTGTCACAATGATGAGCATAATTTTCAACGCTCGCGCACGCTTTGGTCAGGACAAAGGGGCAAAAGTGGGCGTGGGGAAAGGACTTTGGTTGGCGGCAGACAGGAAATTAAGCATACGCCATGTGTGCAATGCCGCTAATTTTCCGTTAGTAATTTCATTTCATGCCAACGCTGCTGCCGCCGACACTTTGAGGTGGCGCCAACCCTTTTGGTTTTCCGGTTTCTTTTTTTGAGCAAAAAGCCAAAGCCACTTTTGTGTCGGTTCTCGCTTTTAATTACCATCAACGTCAGTTTCGCGTGGCATTTCGGGTGCCTTCAGATTTATGCCCAATTTAAATGTCTAAGGAAAAGGCAGCCCTTTTTCCTCGTCTTTAGCTGGCAAATATATATTCTATGCTGTCATATGTTTTCCCCAAACTCTCTCTCATGACATGATGATGAATGATGCGCCGCCAATTGTTTTCTGTTTTTCCCGTTTTCTGTTTTTGTTTGCGAATTACAAACAAATGTCTAAGAGTGGCTGAAGAATATTCAAGTTGAAGCCCACCCATTCCCAGAGTAACAGAAGCAAACATTTTGACATGACAGGCAGCGGCATATCAGCAGGGAAATACTGCCAAAAAATATATGTAGAATATGTAATATTTCAGGGAAATTAAAGAATATATTTTTAGAATATTCTTAGGATAGGAAATTATTATTTAAAATGGTTTTTTCCTTTTTGGAAGTGAGACCTTCTCTTACCCAGTTTTCCCTACCGAATTCAAATAATTTCTGCCTACTTAAAAATTGTAAGAAAAATCATAAACCAATATATTCATATATTTTAGCAAGGTAAAAGGACTTTTCTTCGAGTGCTGCATAAGTTCCCTATAAACGCTAAGCGATTTCCTACTTTCCTTTTGTTTGTGAAGCGGGAAATTCGCCCTCATCCCCCTTTGAAAAGGAAATGGGAGTAAAGTAATTTGTACGTAATTTGTTAAGTAATACACACATTGGGTGTGCGTGTATTAGTGTGTATTTGTCTGGCTGTCTCGCCAGGATGTGGCCTGCGGAAAAGTGGAAAAAGGAGAAAAAGTTCGAACGAGTAAGGATTTGTGTTCGCCTTAATTACAAAACATCAAAGTGGTCGATGCCGAAGTCGATGTCTGCCGCTGATGTCTTGAGCCCTTTTGTGAGGGATTTGGCCATTGATGTGGCAAGCTCACGTCGAAAACTGGATTCAAGTGTTAAATCTGGCACATTTCCGACATGTCCTGCTCACTAATAGAGTTCGCAGGCGAAAAACCCTTATCAAATCAAGGGAGTGAGTAATGAAAACAAGGACTTTCACTGTCAGCAATTAACAATTTGCCACGTCTTTCGGTTACAAAATGAAAATGAAAATGAAAATTGTTTGTACGTGTTTTTTCTTTGCCCTCAGCTTAATTGGAAATTGGTTTTTCCCTTTCAAAATCGATTGTTTTCTGGACTTGGGTTTGAGTAATTAATTCGCCAAAGGGTGACAAGTAGCTCGAGGAGTTTCATTGACACGAAAATATAGACCCCACACGCACAAATCAATTTGTTGGTGAAGCAGAATTTTCTGCACTTTTTGGTAGCCATAAATAAAAGTGTAATTGGAAGTGATGAACCCTGGGAAAGTGTACCTAAATCCCAGGCACGCTCTCACGTCCAAAAACTAGAACAAGTCCCAGAAGTAAAACCGAAATCTCCAATCAAATGTCAATTCCTTATTCAATAAAAATCGAAAGCACACCACACAAGGAAGCAGTGCGAGAAAGGGAATAAATACACATATAAGAGTTTGGAGACAGAGAAAGAATTTGGTAACAAATATTTAAGAGTCTGAAAATATATATTTACTTGAAATAAAAAATGTTTAGTTTCCTTTTAATATCACTTAAACTCTAATATTATTTTACTATTTTATTTACTTTACTTTTCTCACAAGAGTTCTTCAATCAAATCCTTCTCTTGGTTCTTCTCTTATTTGCTCAGTGCACTTATCCCCGGAATAGAGTAAATCTTTTAACGACTTTTATGTGTTCGCTCGCTTACTCTCCACGTTTTTTCTTGGCTTTTATTGTCCTCCTTTTTCCGTTTTCCTGACCATGTCCAATGCGCTTGTGTATAAGCCATTAAATGTGCTTTCCTTTCGCTGGCTTGGCTTTTCCTGTTTTCGGCCAATTATTACGCGCGATTTATGCTTTTATTTGTCAACAAAGTTCACAAAGGGCAAAGGGCAAGGCACACCATCGTAAACATGGTAACCCACACACACTTAATTGATTGTAAATCATAAAATCAAAGCAATATTTTGATAAACTTGCTTCCCGAGTGGATAAAAACACAGCTTAACTGGGGTTAAGGTATAAATAATTTTAAGACATATACTTTATGTACTTTCTGCACTTTTTCCTAACCGCTTTTACCAAACTTTACTTAGTTATAGTTTCCCTGCTTCTTGCGAATGAAACACTTTATAATTTAACCTTTTTTTCCCAACTTTCTTTCCATTTTGTTTTCTTTTTAGCACAAGAGTCTGCGATAAAAAATGATAATAACAAACCACAAGGTAAAATGCTTTTTATTATAATTCCTCTGTAGCATTACTTTGAATATCCTTATTTGCACAGCAGCATGTCTTGACTCTCCTTTACCTTTTACCTCCTTTATTTTCACCCTTCCGCCAGCGGAAATACGCCAGACTTTTAATAGTTTTCTTTGGACAGCAATTTAAATTGCCATATTTTATGCGCCAAAGCTTTCAGAATGTCATTAAAATAGATGTCAAGCAGTCGGAGCTTGTTGTATCCCTTTGTCAATATATATAGTTTGGGTTCAGGGTTGAAGTAAGGCAAAAAAGGACGAATGCAGGCGACAGCCAAAAGTAATGACAAAACGCAGCGGGCCATCATTGTCATATTGTTAAATTGAGACATTTGCACAAGCCCATTGGCTTAGCCCTGGATTCGAGGATTTGAGGATTCAGGGACTCAAGGATGCAGCAGCCTGCAGGACCAGGACCAAAAAGAGGTTGTCATCGCCGTAATTGAATTCTGGCCCTGGCCATAAATCTTGAATACCAAACAAGGCTAGCAACTTTTGTTCCTTCATATTTTAATATGAAGTTTCGAAAGGCTTTTAAAAAACCATCAGTTGCAGATGGAATAGCAATTTATTGACAATTTAGGCTTACTTGATTGGCTTATTCTTGGGCTCAAGGGAGCTTAATTTTGAAGAGGAAAATAGTTAGTTAGGAAAACAAATAGGTAACTAATAGAGGGGAAAATAAATATTTATGATGGGAATTGTGAATGAAATATATTTTAGTAGCCATAGTCTTTGTCTATATTTTAAAGAAGAGTTTAAGGAAATTTTTTAATTTGTTTTTTTTTTTGTTTGTTTGTTTAAAGAAATAAAAGACTTATTAACTGCTTAGAGTCCTAGCATTCAGAAAACCCCTCATCAATTACGAGTCTCTCCTAGGAAACCCTCCTGAATATTAAAGAAATATAGACCCTCTCCCAATTGAGTAACATTTTAATTCCACTTTAATCAGGCCTGTGTTTGGGGGCTTGGAAATTGAAAACAAACATTTAAGGATGCAACATTGCATATCCTTTCCAGCCAGTAGACCGAGGAAACCCCAAAAAACTCCCCTATTTTCAAACGATTTTTGTCTTTCTGGTCCTCGTTGTCCTCGTCCTCGTCCGTATTGTAATTGAATTCTACAACAACACAATAAATTTTAGGCACTAAACGGAAAAAGCAATGACATTTTTGGGGGTTAACAGGGAGTTGGGCTCCAAAATAAACTGCAGTAAAAAGAGAAAATTTAATTTCTTGCTTGAATAATAAATCACAAACATAAACAGCGAATGCTGTGGGTGGAAAAAGCGAGACGAGGGGTTATAAGATGTCGCCTGATAAAAACCCCATGGTTTTGCCGGAGCCAGAAACTCTGGCAAACAATTTCGAGTCTCCTCTCTTCGGTTTTTTTTTTTTTGGCAATTTGGAATTCGCTGTCGATGGGCAGAGTTGCCATTGCACTTATCAAAATGCCATTTCCTGGCCAAGGCAAGGCAAAACCCTATAAACTCGGAATCGGAAGCGGATGTGTCGAGTTTCGAGTGTCGCTTTATTAAATTTTTACGCAAATGCTCGACACGCGCATATGAATAACAATATACATGTGTGCTTATACTTACTATATATATGTAAAAAAAAAATAAACCCCATTCCCCACCCAATCCGTATGCAAATGAAAAGTAAAAACTTTTATGTGCACATTTTTTATTGGGTTTTCCCATTTGTGTGTGTAATTTTTTTTGTTTTGTGGCACACACTACAAAAGGGGCGTGGCAACTGACCCACTCAGCATTATGCAACAAGCCGCTGTGATTTCGCTCTTTTTTTTTGTTTGTTATTTTTTATGACATTTCTGCAGCCTCCAGACAGGCCCCAGAGACATAAATATTGTTGCAAAGCCAAAAACAAATAGCAAACAGAAATTACAATAATATGCAATAATGCAAAAGGACAACAGGGGACGGGCCAAGACTGAGGGGAACACTTGGACAAATAAGAGGCACTGAAAGGAAATTATAGGTATTAAGTCGAAGGATTTCCTAGCTGTCAACCCTTAATAGGTGCTATTCAGGGCCTTTTCTGTGACTTAAAATTAAATTAATAATGATATATATAAATTGTACCTATAAATAATAAAATAATATATAAAATAAAGCTTTTAAAGACTTTACTATTTTTTTAACAACTTTTCCAATTGGTTCTTTGCATTTTAAAAATTGGAAAACAATCATTCTGAGCTCCCTGTTATTTTTCAAGTGCATTATATAGTTAAGGATGAGGAAAAGGACACTCACACACACTCTCCCCTGGCACACTCACTTGGTATTTGTCCCATGTGTGCGTGGCTTTAAGTCAGCGGGAGGACGTGACATCCTTGCATAGCATTTGCATAACTATATCAACATGGGAGAGAGGCCAGGCCTGGCCGAAGGACGAGCCAGCAGAGGCTGCCAGACATCAGCGACAGCCTCCCAGGATCCCCGGTGCTATTTTTTGCGAGCACTCGCACTTCTCCTCCTGATGCGCTTGCATAATTTCCATTGTTTTCATTTTACAAGCGAATTTCCCCCGCAACTTATCTTCTTTCATTTTAGTTTTCGCCGCATTTCCCCTTTTTTTTTTCGGCGACAGCTTCCTGTACTGATTTCTGTTTGCATTTCAAGATTTTCGCGTCACAGATTTTTCACATTTATATCCTGTTCGTTCTTTTTTTTCGGCCGAGATATGTACGAGTATGTGTGTGTAAGGGAAATGCAATAAAACTTTATACGAAGGCGTTGAAGGGGAAATATAATATCAGCGCGGAGGCCAGCCCGCGAGGGTGATAAAAAAGAGTTGAATGGAATGGAATACTAAATAAGTTTATGGGGGAACGCAGACAAGAGCAACGTCAGGTAGATATAAACCAAAGTGTGTCACGGTGAGATAAGGTAGCTGAGAAGGGGGTTTTTTGCAATAAGAAATCAGGGATTTAATAAATAGAATAATAAATAGATTAAATAGAAACTGAAGAAAGGTTTATTTTTGAGACTTAAATATTTAATTTGTTATCAAGGAAAAACTCTAAAAATAATATATTGCATCACCGGAAGCCAACTCTGCCCGAATATATACCCAAAGCTCCTTAAACCATTTTCATGCTCCAATTCCCCGCAACATCTCAATCGATATCTATATGTTCACAACCCAAACATCATAATAGAAATAATAATAATCGTTTCGATGACCCGAAAAGGGCCCATGCCAAAAAATAGCTACACTTTCGAATTGCCACTCTCATATATAACCAATTATCGTTGCCAAAAAAGGAGCTATATTTGTTGGCAGACATTCCCTATTCAATTTTTATAAGTTTCCAATGCCCTTTCTCCATTCGCTGCTTGTCGGTTCTCATTTTCCAATTTAACAGGCACTTTTCCATCAATGTTGCTCAGTCAATTTTTGCAAATCAAATGCCTTTGCCATCGTTTGTTGTTATTCCTTCGTCGCTGATTTGCCAGGACGTTCGAGGACGACGCCAAATGCCATTCCACTCGAGCGGCTAGACAAGAGATGAGGGATGCTGGGTCTGAGAAAGCGAACATTTTGAGATATATATTCGCCTTTATTGAAGTTTTTCTTTTATTTGGCTCATTTATGGCACATATTGCGCATTTAATCGCTGTCAGGATGCGGGACATAAGGAAGCTAAGGATGTGTATAGGAGGTATAGGAGGCACAGGGAAAAATGGGAGGTGCATGAGAAAATGTATTAAGAGAATAAGTGTAATATTTAGTTAAAAGAATAAATATACAGTGGAAAAATATTATCTTAGCCTTTAATATATTTACAATTATTTTTATTAATTTAAAAGATGTTTGAAAGGCCTATTTAATTTTTCTAACACGTTTTATATTTATTATTTATTTTGTCTTCTTTATAAATATTCATACTTTTTACCTATTTTCCATGGAAATATTTTAGATTTTATATTTTTATTTATATAGAATTTTGTATCAACTATTTTTCTCTCAGTACCAAGACATTTCCGGATCATCTTTCAACGGCTGCTCGTCAGCTTTTCCTCCCGGAAAATCCACCCCCCGCTGCAGCTCCTCTATCGCTCTCTGCGGGCTGCTCAAAGTTTTCTTTTCTACAATCAGCTGCTGTTGAATTTTTAATTTTTATGTTAGTAATTTTTCAAGCATTCTGCAGGAATAAAAAAGCGAAACGAAGGAAACTCTTGCCGGAAGAACATCTTGCCAGCGAATATTAAATTTTTTATGATACGGCGCGGGAGGCGCGAGAAAAAGCGAAAAAAAAAAGGAAAAAAGAAATAAGTGAAAAATACAGTTGGAGCTGGCAGTGAATGGGAAACATGTTGCGAATTCCAAAGTGGAAAATATTCATGTGATATTTGCCATTCATTTTAGTGTTAGTGTTATGTGTGTCTTTGGGTCTTCGCAAAAAAAAAAAACAGGAAAATAAAGTTCCAATCTTAAAGCGCAACTTCCTCTATCCTAGCCAATCTCTTCTCGAAGCAGGGCAATTTACGAGGGAAGCTGCAACTTTGTTATATAAATATTTCAAACGCAAGCAGATGCTGCTGCTGGCTGCACCTGGGTTTTCCTTGCGCCCCGCCCCGCCCGGAAAAGTCAGTCACGGTTAGCGGGGCAAACTGCACAACTGGGGAAAAGCAAATATAATTTAAAATGTAATTAGTGCTCAAATAGAAAACCAGACAAACAGAGAACACTCTCGGTGGGCGTGAACTCACCGAGTGAACAGTGGAGCGCCCTTAAATATTTTCTTTTTACTAAATATAATTGGTATTAATTCGAGAAAATATGTTAAGGAAAAATTATGGAGCTATTACCTCTTCAAAAATTTAAATTTGTATTTAATAATATGACTTTACCATTAATACCTTTTTGATACTCTGAATACCTTTACAAAAATAGAAAATAACGAATCCAAATGCATTCCTTCTATATTTGAATAACTATTTTTTATTTTTAAGGCTTGGGAACCAACGATTTGTGTTTTTAATGAAAACTCTTAGCTTAAATCAAAAATATTCTCAGTTTCCTTGACTCAAACTTTATTTTGCGCTCCCAATTTTTTTTGGGAAAAGGCCACACTGTGGGTGATTTTTCACCCGCAAAGTCAATGAATGAAGAAGTATTGCCAGCAGGTTACTAGGTGACCCAGTCCCAGAGTATCGTACCCTGGCCCAGGTAACACACAGAGCTCATAGCTCACCTGTTTCGCTTGCAAAACTTTGTCCTAGACCAACTTTCGCCAGCTGCTGCTGCTGCGGTGGCTTTTGAAACATTTTATTATAACGAGTCGAGGTAAACATCGCCGGCAGCTGTTTTCATAGCTGGATTTTCCACTCATTCATTCGGCCATTTCAAGGTTGGCCAAACTCGATTTATTTCGGCCGAAAGACGGTGAAATGCGGGCTCTCGAAATCCTTCATTATATTGATGATGTGCATAATGAGTCCTGGGTCTGAGTCTGAAGCTGCAAATTTCTTTCCTCATTTCAGCAGCATTTTTTTTTTTTGCTGTTCTCATTATGCAGGGAAATGGGAAATTGTGGAGTTCATTCAGCAATTATTTTCTTAGGCTGGCAAAAAGAAAGCAAAGTATTCATTAAGAGAATATTAAATGAGGAAATGCATATCTTAACTTGAAATTAATTGTAGAACCTAAAATACATATAAGAGAAAAGCTATGAAACTATCTAATGTTTTAATTTAAAATAAAGCTTATGGGTTTCTTAAATAAATGTTAAAATATCCAAAATTCTTTGTTGCCTAGTGTTACTTAATTCCCTTTTAAATACCCCGAGCTTAGATGGCCTTTTTTAAGCGAGTGTACCTAGGCTGAGAAGTAGTCCTGGAAGGACTACTCCTTTCGGGCTGCTTTTATCCACTTGTCTGGGCTCACTCGTAGGCTGTTGTCGGGGGCCACTAATTTGGTTTTTAAGTGGGCCTGTGCTCCGACGACTGCTCATTAAGCGGCTTTTCCTTTGCCTTTGCATTTACCTTTGGCCCTTTGCCCTTTGCCACCTTTTTCTCACCTGCTTTTCTTTGTTTTTTTGTGGGCCAGTTACTCAAGTATTCCCTTTTTGCTTTGTATTTTTTTTTCGTACAGACTGGCGCAGCACGGATAGCACCGACCACCATGATCGCGTCCAGAGACAACTGTCCGTGTCCTCCGACAGCAAGCTGCTGGACGACGACATCCGGGAGGAGATGAAGTACCATTCGCACGTGGTCATGCGTCCCAAGAAGCCGCCCAGACCCAAGTCCGAGGTCTTCCTTAACAAGCAGGATCCGCATCCGCGACGCAAACGATTCAGTGCATTTGGTGTAAGTAGAGGCGGGAATTTATTTCTGTAATCTGTGGCAGTTAAGTGTGTCTGCTGGGCTCTTGAATTATTTATCACAGTTTAATTGAATTTTTAAATTAAAGTAAGGATTAGAAAATTGATTGGTTTTATTGAGAGTCGAGAAATAGGAGAACTAGTATTTTTAACATTAATTTATTTAAATTTCCCATTAAAAAAGCTTCTAGTAATTATTTAAATTGATTTTTCTCTAGTAGAATTTATATTTCCTTTCAATAAATCCAGTTGGCAAGGAATATTCTTTGTGTCTGCCACAAGAACCACCCTAAAATCTACCACATTTCGTTGCATACCTTAGTGCACACTGACTTGCCGCTCTTGCTGTTCTCATAATTCCCAACTGCTTCTAGCCTTGCTGGCATGGAGTAGGCAAGGCAGAGCTTGGTTGGGTATTGAAAATTTTAATTCTCTTTGAAATTTGTCTTGGTGGGACCCTGTGTCTAGGCATTGAGTGTTCCCGTTAATAAATAAATTAAACATTTAAATATTAGATTAAGTAAATAAATACGATTTATTATTTATTTTTTACTTATTAAGTAAAGAAAATATAAGCTTTAAGTAGTAAAAGAAGCAGATAAATAATAAAGGAATAAAAAAACCTCCTTAATAACTTCTTAGAAATTATAAATTACACCTTTAAATAGTAAAATAAGTAGATATGTTAAAAGTATTTATTATTTATTTATATATTCATTAAATACGATTAAAATTAACTTTAATTAGTAAAATCAACAGATAAATTCCAGATAATCAAGGAAGAAAGGTTCCTAATCATTTTTAGGGCTTATAAAGGCATTCATTAATCTTACGCATTTCCCATAAAAGTAGAATTTTATTCATATTTATTTAAAAACGACTAATTATTAATTATAAAATAATCAAAATTTTTCAATTTTAATTTAAACAATTTAAGATAATAAATTAAGACAGCGACACCTGCCACTCCTACGGCCTATAAATGAACTGCCCGAACGCATAGAATATTCTGCAACATACTTTTAGGATAGAAAAAAAATAACTGAACAATTAAAAATGCAAGCAAATATTTACACTTCTCGTGAAAAAGCAAACATTATTTTAAGTAATTAAATTAACAAAGCCAAAAAAAAGCCAACACTTGGCTGGCAAAGAGGGCAATCCATTTGCCGCTGATTACATCATCGTCAGACGCTCATGTACTGCCAACTAACTTTTTTGCTTAATTAATTAACCAACATGATACACTTTTCACTCAACTCCCTGTGTTTGTTCTACTTTTTTCTGCGTTTTTTGCGTTCCCAACAGGGCGACTCCCCATTTGGCAAGCAGGAGGCCTACGTGAAACTGGAACCGCTGGGCGAGGGCTCCTATGCGACAGTCTACAAAGGATTTAGCAAGTGAGTAAAACCGAATCCTATACCATATGTGGACCACACCCATTGTACCCATAAATATTCCCCAAAAAAAAGGGGTTGCCGTGTCACTGGGTTAAATAAAAAATTATGGCGCTCAGCTTGATGCCAAGTCTTCTCCACTGATGGACCCCGATCAAAATGGATTTCCCTTTTTAAGCCAACCCGAAAAAAAAATATATAGAGGAGAGAAAATTTGCAGAAAAAATGTGTGTCGTCATTTCGCCTTGATTTATTCGCTAGTTTCCCTCTCGGGCTGCATCCTCCGGAGCGGAGCTCCTTTTGCTCCCTTTTTGGCTGAAATTTCTTTGTCCCCGTTGGCAGACTCATTACCAGGACCAGGACCATGCAAATGTGGCTATCAATCACGAGCAGGAGAAACGGGCACGGGAATGGGAATGGGGCTATGTGGGTCAACCCGGCGAGAGATTGCAGCAGGAGCTGACTTCCTTTCCTTCCCTTTTTCCTTTGTGCCCCATTGTTTAGTTGGCCTAACTCCGCACTGAGATAAATTTGTAGAAAAAACTCCAGAAAATAAACTATAAATATTTTAAATTATATTTTAAATATTTTGATTAACAGATTAATGCTTGAAAAATTAAGTAAATGATTGAAAATCACCCCTGAAACCTTACGTTTTTTTTACCTAAAACTTAAATCCTATAAATTTCTTTACTCAGTGCAAGGGTCACGCGTTTTTCAGCAAAACTTGTCCCACAATTGAGTTGACTTCCTTGGGCTTTCCACCTCCATTTTCCCTTGTTTCCTTTCTAAAAACTCCCTTCTGAAAAAAAAAACCCTTGGCTGTACAAAATGCTGTCTCATTTGCGCCTCGTCTGGCACTGATTTCAGTTGTTTAAGGACGAACTGGAGTGGGAAATGGTAAATGGAGTTGGAGTTGGGAGTCAAAGTAGGGGGTTCCTGCCTTCATAATTTGACAAATGTGCCTAGGAAGAAAAAGTGAGCGAGAAATCGGGGGGAGAAGCAGCTTCGTCACCTTTTTGACAGGACTCAAAGCGGTGCTGTCCTTCGTTTCCGATGATAGATGCGAACCGTGTCGCCCCCTTTGCCCCCTAGTTTTCCCCGCCTATTTTCCAGCTTCCAACTCCTTGTTTTTCCAACCCGCCTCCTTCCCCAGAACCACTTCATCTTGGTTCTGCCTTTTGTTTTTGATTTATTTGACAATCATTTGCTTTGGTGTTTGGCCTGAACTTCTGCCTGTAACAATGGGCATAACGTGAAAAACATCTCCTAGCTTTCTCCAGCATTTTCCCTTAGCATTTTCCTAATTTGCTATGCACGACGGCGCTTACATGCGAAATGAGTTCCAATTAGCTTTTGTTTATATGAAATGCAATTAATTCGCTCTAATTTATCTGCCAAAATGGAAATGTGACCCCCGCCTAGGTCCATTGTCTTTGCTCTACGCTTTTTTGTGTGCCTTTCGGAGCATTCAAATGGGAATTTAGGTCACTTTCCCTTCAAGATTTATGCTTCCTCTCGTTTTGGCTGCTTTTTTTTAGCTTTGCCTTCCCCGGAATAAATCCCGCTCTGTTTGTCAATTGTAAAAGATTTCATGAATGATTTCACTTCTATTTGACTTTCGTTTTCCCTTGCCCGGGTCCGGGCTTTCTTTGTATTTGTCTTCCTTTTTTTTTGTGACTATTTTTCCTACCTATGCAAACAACAACAAGAGTCAAAAGAGAACTCCTTGGAGCAGAAAGTCAAGTTGCTGCTGATTAGCATTTAGTAGGTCAGCTGTCGCCATGGCAGAGGAGGAAAAGGACAACTCAGAACTTCGATTGCAGAGAAACTTTTGCTCAACTTCCGAGAGAGCACGCAATTTTCGTTTTATGCTTAACTAAATCGTATTATTTTAACATTAACAAGACAAAGTTTAAGCCTCATCCGGCAAATCCTCCTTTTGCCACTTGAAAATTATCTAGAAATTTTCGTACATTTTTCATGGGAAAATCTTCGTAGCCGGCAGATGTTTTTTCGCAAAGGACATAAGCTTTTTACGTGCTCATAGGAAGTGGGTTTATTAACCGAGTGTGCGTGTGTTTTAGAATACATTTTGATATGACATAAAAGGTTTAATTCAACGCTTCCTGGAAGATAGGAAAATTCTTGGGATTTTTATGGCTGTGATAAAAAGTTTAGGGTATTCCGAGTATATATCTGTGTGGAAATTTACGAGGCTTCTCGACAAATTGATACGCTTGAGTTGCAGTCATCATCATCATCATTAACCCTCGCCTGGCCAATTAGTTTGCCCCCCAAAAGTGTCCTCCCTTTGACATATTCGCGCTGCTTGAGTCAGAAAAACTTTTGTAAATTCACTCTGGCTTTGACATTTTGGCTCTTAAAGTCAACTACTTTATGGTTACATTTCTGCTTCTTTTCTCTGGGTTTTTCTAGAAGACTTCTGTGGGTTTGCCTGGCCAATTAGAATGTTGCCTTGGTAATGGCAAACGAAAGCCGCATAAATTGCCAGCGTCTGTGCGGCAGTGTCAAATAATTTAACCTAATTTGACACTTCAAATATCCTCGACGGCGGTGTCCTCGCCAGACTGGGTTCTATGTGTCCTACAATCAGAGTTGGCGGGTTTCTGAGAATAATACGGAGGATATGTGTGCTAAAAATCTATTTTTAAACAAGGAAAAACGAATTTTGTTTAATAAATTGGTTTAATAAATTATCTACTTATGGTAAATAAAAAATTAAATATTTATTTAAAAATCCAATTACAACCATTATTTCTTTCTCTTTACATTCTGAGGTCTCCTAAAAAAATAAATCCAAACCCACATCACTGCCACCATACAGCATCCTATGCTCTGCTCTGCTGTGCTTTCCTCTGCTGTGTGTGTCCTGTGGCCTGTCCCTTATCCTAATTTAAGTGTTTGCCGTACATTTCCCTGCGTGTTGGGTCGTTATGTCTGTTTAATATACAAAGGCTCCTCCCCCCTGCAAGTCCTGACGTTCATTTGGGGCAATGTTGTCCCTACCACAAATTGTGAGCCTAATTCTTTGTTGCCTCCGCTGGCCGGGGGTTGGCAGCTGTGCAATTGTTGTGTTTTGTTCGGACATTCCTGGCTTCCTCTGTAGTATTTATTTTATTAATTTTCCTTCCCCTCTCTCCGACACAGATTAACCTACCAGCGGGTGGCGCTGAAGGAGATCCGGCTGCAGGAGGAGGAGGGAGCTCCCTTTACCGCCATTCGCGAGGCCTCACTGCTGAAAGAACTGAAACACAGCAACATCGTCACGCTGCACGACATTGTTCACACGCGCGAGACGCTGACCTTTGTCTTTGAATATGTGGTGAGTACTTGAGGGATATAGGGAATATATGATAAGAGATCGAAGGAATGAGGTTTCTGGCTTAAAAAAAGGTCAATAAATATTACAAAATAGTAAATTTGATATCGAAATATACTCAATATCTTATATTATTATTTTTTTTTTTTTGTTAAAAAACCTTTTTTGATCTCCATCATAATTATTTATAGTTCCCATTGCTGATATTAATTTATTTATCTCCCTATTACACAGAATACGGATCTGTCGCAATATATGGAGAAGCATCCGGGCGGGTTGGACCATCGCAATGTGCGCCTGTTCCTCTTCCAGCTGCTGCGCGGACTCTCCTACTGCCACAAGCGGCGTGTCCTGCATCGCGATGTGAAGCCGCAGAACCTGCTCATCAGCGACTGCGGCGAACTGAAGCTGGCCGACTTCGGTTTGGCCCGGGCCAAGAGCGTGCCCAGCCACACCTATTCGCACGAGGTGGTCACGTTATGGTACCGCCCACCAGGTGAGTTTCTAGAGAGGAGTAGAGAGTTAAGGGTTTTTATTTGCTGCTGTTTTTATTTATTTATTTTAGAGAAATCAACTGGCATATGTTTCGCTAGGCTTTGTGTCCAATTAAGTGCCTTTTCTCATAGTTCTCGTTGATTTATGCCATTTAAGCTGAAAGCCTTCCCATGTAAGCTTTTTATTGCAAAAAACGCCAGCTAATCTCTTGCCAAAAAGCGCAAACAATTTGCAGTTTGAAGACTTAGCCGAACGAACCAATTTGAAAATCGCATTAAGCTTTATCGTTTGTTTTCAAGCCAGAGAGCCATGGGATGGCAATTAACTGGCGCCATACAGGCTGAAAATTGTTCATTTAGCAGCCGAGCTTGAAGCGGGATTAAGTTAATGCCCACTAAGCCCGTTCTCTGCCTTTACCAATGGGTAAACAATTCATTTTGCTTGTGCCAAGATTTTTCCATCAATTTAAAGTTAATTTTTTCTCTAATATGCAATTCTCTTGGCACAAACACTTTGTGTCTGCGGCATACCTGAACTCAGGAGCTGACCCCCGTCAGCTGGGGATAGTTCGGAAGCATGTTAAACAAATTTAATCTGCACTTCTTGCCAGCCAAAGCGGAAGCGGAAGCATGCAAAAAAATACGCCAAAGAGATGGGGATGAGGATGTGGCTGCCAGGGGCAACCTGTCTCCTGTCGCCACCTGCTCTTAAATGTGTGTTTGCTTTATGGCCAAGTGGAGGCAGGTTTGAGGGGCTGCCTTTGAGGGGTTTTGGCTTAAATATAGGATTTAATATTTTAAAATTAAATAAGTGAAATAAAAACTCAAGTTTAGGGAATATATAAATTCATTTAAAATCATTTAATATTAAGAAATGTTGAAAAGGGTATATTTTCTTAAGAATTCATCCATAAATATCAGTTTCCTAATATTTTTAAAGGCTTTTTGTTATTTTTCTACAAGAACCACCTTGAATTGAATTAAGAACTCAAGTTTAGGGAATATATAAATACATTTAATTTTTTTTTTAAATTAAGAAAGGTTGGAAAGGTCAGATTTTCTCAGCATTTAAACATAAATATCAGCTTGTTATAGTTTTCTAAGGCTTCTGTTTATTTTTCTACCAGAAGCACCTTCAGAACCCACCCAAAATTCCCCTTTTGCCACATCCCTGAGTGTGTGTTTATAGAGTAAAACTTTGTTTAGCTGCTGGCCAAAGGTCGCCCTGGGAACAACTCCGGGAAGTGCACACAGCTATCTCTTTTCCTGTCTCTCTTACTTGCTCCCCTATTTATTTTCAAATTGCAATTTATTTTGCCAGAAAACATACTAAGTTGCATTTACTTAGCCAAGTTCGTGTGTATTCTTTTGCAGATGTCCTGCTGGGCAGCACCGAGTACTCGACCTCGCTGGACATGTGGGGCGTGGGCTGCATCTTCGTGGAGATGGTTACCGGGATGCCAACGTTCCCGGGCATACGTGATACCTACGATCAGCTGGATAAGATATTCAAATTGCTGGGCACGCCCACCGAGGACACGTGGCAGGGCGTGACCCACTTTCCCGGCTACAAGCCGCACAAGTTGGGTGAGTAATTGGCCACCGCCTTCCTTCGGGGTGAAAACTAAGTTAATTATACCCTGGGAAAAGTAGGGTGTTATCTATAATTTAGCCATGAACTATATATATAATTTTCATCATTTTCTTTGAAACTAGGCAATGTCCTTGTATCCGTTAATTTGTCCGCTTGTCCGCCAATATGTTTTCTATGTCAATTAGTCCCTCAATTTTAGAGTTATCTGGTTGAAACTTGGCAATTAGGTTTCTTGCAATTATAGGAAGCAGATAAGTAAGGTACATAAGATCGGAGGACTATATCTTTGATACTTGGCAATGTCCTTGTGTCCGTTAATTTGTCCGCTTGTCCGCCAATATGTTTTCTAAGTCAGAAAGTCTCTCAATACTAAAGTTATCTGGTTGAAACTTGGCAATTAGGTTTCTTGCAATTATAGAAAGAATATAAGTAGGGATACATAAGATCGGGGGGCTATATCTTATAGTTTTCATTGGAACTATAAAGTAAATTTTCCTTACATATGGTATACATTTTTTTAGTTTTATAAAGTAAACTAATTAAATATTAAAAATATATATTGTGTATATAAATTAAATATCATAATAAGCTTATTTAATATACTATTTATTTATTTTATATATATTTTTAAATCATAATATACTTATTTTTCTTTATAAAACTAAAAAAAAATATATGTCAGGAAAGTATACTATTTATATTGGAAATTGTTTAAGGGTATTCCCCGTTTCGGTTCTCCGAAGCTAATCCCCAGTTTTAGCAGTTTTAACATATTTTGTAAACATCTTTGCCCCCATCTCATAATTTCGGCAGGTTTCTATCGACCGCGGAAACTGGGTCACAACTTCCCACGGCTGTACGACATCATCGAGGGCGAGACGATAGCGAACGGCTTCCTGCAACTGAATCCGGAACAGCGTCTGGGCGCCGATGATGCACTGCAGCATCCGTACTTTGCGCAGCTGCCAAAGAAACTCTACGAATTGCCAGACGGTGAGTGTGGAATTAATGCATTAAACATTTACGCCGAAACAAGACTGGCCCAAACTTTGCTGCTGCATTGTCTTTGTGGCGGGCAAAGAAAACCAATTAACAAAAGCAGAAAAAAGGGACGAAATGCAATGTTTGCTCAAAGTTCGAGGCAGATTGAATGGGTCCAAGGGAAGGTGGGACAACTCATTTAAGTTTCGCGACAATTTGTTTGCTTTCCGGAGCAGTTTTCTTGCTGGGCTGCTTAGCGCGGGCTTTCCTAGGTATATATAGTTAACAGTAATTGCATTTTCCAGTTTTAATTTGTATTTCAAGCGGTGGCAGCAAAGTTTTTTGCAACAAGTTGAGAAAAATAAATACAGAGTCGAACTGAATGAATGCAAAGGACAAACTTGTTGGACAAATAAAGAGAGAGAGTCTGCCAGAAAATCAAGTTGGTCTACTAATTAGATTAAGATAAGTGAACAGCCGAATGTAATTCAGAATTATTCCAGCAGAAATTACAAGAAAATAAAAGGTTTCGTTCTTAAAAAATCATCATTAACTAATCTCTTCTCTCTCAAAATTATTCTGGCAGAAATTACAAATAAATAAAAGGTTTCGTTCTTAAAGAATTATCATTAACTAATCTAATCCCTTCTCTCTCTGAGAGTATCTAAAACCAATAGACTTTGGGCAATCCCATTACGAAAACCATAGATTTTTCGCGTAAATAAAATGCACATCCACTTCCGTTCGCTGATTCTACTCTGGGTAAATGGAAAGCGGAAATTTAAGGGGCCCAGCCCTGAAAAACCGAAGTAACCAGAGAACAACATTCTCGGCCGCAATTTGGCAAATGCAAGGGGGAAATTCAACTGCAATAGAGAGAGGGCCTTAAACGAGCACATACACTCCCTCAAATATATAGTATAGTTCGGTATAGTATACTACACAGGGGTTATACAAAGCCACTCGAGAATGCAGTGGAAAGCAGAAAATAAATGAATGAAGTGCAAATGCCCCTCGCAGGACTTGCACTTAATCGAGGCCAGCTTAAACTGTGTGCTTAAAATGCGATTAACGCGTGATTTGTTTACACAACCCGAAGCCCGAACTCTGGTAGCTCCATTTTGTTTTTCCATATTTAAATCCAGAGATCTGTATGCTAATTTCTGGCTAAATCACAGAAAAACCCTAGCCTCAGGCTCATTACGAGGGTGGGTAGTATTTGCTCATGCAACATTACGTATACGCAGCGTGGACAGATAGAATCAATTAAAACGCAACTAATGCGCTTCATTTATCATGGCCAGGGAAAAGGTCATCACACCCGATGATGAGGTTTTTGCGGTTTCAGGGTAACATACATGATGTGTACTACAGTGAAGGGTCTATAAAATATATTTATGCGGAACCAGAGACTAAGAAAATACTTAAGAAATGTATTACCTACAGGAATTACAGGAAAATGCTTCAACACATTTGAAATTCATTAAAAATATGTTCAAAAGCGTACTTAAAAATGTTATAACATATACAAAACGATTTAAAATATTATATTGCATACTTTTGGACACCTATTCTAGGAATTTAAAGACTTAAACTTTAAATACAAATATTATTCAGCTTTTGAAAATAGGTTCAAAAGAGTTCTAAAAAATGTTATTACTTATACAAAAATTTTTAAAGTTGTATTGTATACTTTTGAACACCTATTTAAGGGATTTCAAAACTCTAACTTTAAAAACAAATATTATTAAGCTTTTTTCTGTAATTTTTTTAAAGAAAACTACATTAAAAAGAGCTTTCGCTCATCAGAGGCTCCTCTGTCTCTATTTGAGTGAGTTTTGTAGGTGGTTTTGGGGTGGTTTTTGGGTGGTTTTGCGTGGTTTCTGTACTGACTCTATCATGTGTGTGTGTGTTGGCTGGGAAAATGTAATTTGGCCAAAGGCAATTTTAATTGTCGCATGGCCGTCGATGGCCGTAAATTAAATTATGTCATGGTCAGGAGACGCACCAGCACATGCAGTCATAATTTAAACTTTTTAATAACAATATTTTCCCCCGTTTATTTTTTTTGCAATTTAGTAATTACAAAACTGTTATTTTTCTGCTCTCACCCTCACAGAGACCTCAATATTCACGGTGGAAGGCGTGCAGCTTTATACGGAGCCAAATCGACAGAATAAATGAAAATTAAAGCAGGTCCTCTCTGTGGATGGCGTACGTTTCTACTGTTAGGATATCCCAGTCCTCAATCCACCCATCACCGATCGATCCTGTCCTATCAAACACTGTCAATCAACCTAATATCGCATCATCGCGGCAATCGACAGCCATATATAAATATATGTGAAAGAGGAACTTCTTCTTCGGCGCGCAGAAGTTTTGTACTATAATTTTTAGTTACTATTCGTTAGTTATAGTTTATTCGATTTGAAACGGAAACAATAGAGTGTGTGTGGAGTGAGGCGGCATTTTTTTATTTTCAGTCAGAAGTTAGCCTAGATTTCGCCATCATCCTGCAGCCGAAAAAGTCGAAAAGGATACTCAGTTTAGTCAGTGTTTTTCTGTATTTTCATTTGTAAGCTAAACAAAAAATCTACTTTTAAAGCTAGGCCTTAGAGTTTGCAATGAGTGAGAGCGTTGGCGTTATAAAATATTTGCTCGTGTCTGTATTTCGTTTCCATTCTATATTTTTTGATTTTTATTTGTAGGTATCCATGAAGGAATGTTTATTGATTGCTTTAATCGCGTGCAATTAGTAGAGAAAAATTAAACAATCAATTAATCAAAAACGTACGATTATTACCAAGTAATTATTCAAATTCTATTTCGGTTTACAGAAGAAGCACAATCAGCCAACATTTCTAGCTTTAATTTCCACTCACACAGCTCTTTTAAAATTTTATGTTTATTTTATGTTTTCCTTTTTGTCATTATAAATTAAACGAAAAGAAAAATTCGCTGCGCTGTTTAAGTGATAATTTTGTAACTATTAAATGAATTTATGTAAAAAGCAAGTAAAACAATCTAAAGAGATATACTATATATAAAAACAAACAATAAATTTAAATCATTTATACCATTTACGTTTACTTTCATTTGTTTTCTTTTATTATTATTAATTATTTTTTGCAGATGCATGATGATTGATGATTCCTAGAAACATTTAGTCAAAAGTCAGAGGTCAGAGGTCGGTCACAACATTTTCGAGGCAAACTTAAGCGAATAGATAAACAATTAAAACTAGCAAAGAACGCAAATAGTAGAATCAAATTTTTAGCAATCACCCGCGAGTAAATTCGAGATAAAATAGCCATCAAACTAAACACTAAAGTAACCTCTAACCAAGTATTTTACATAGAGTTCGTAGTCGAGGAGCCCAATCCATTTACCATAAATCGTAAGAAACGTAAAGAAACGTAAAGGCCAAAACGCAAAAGCCCAGAGAGAGGACTATTTCAAGAGAAGTTCAAAGAAGAGCTAACAAATGTGCAAATTAAAAATCAAAGACACTTCACATGGTTTTGAAACAAGTAAAAATAGAATCAAAAACGATTTGAGAGTAGAACAAAATATATATTATGAATATCAAGTAAAACAGAAAATCTATGAGCCAATTTGAGTTGTAGGCAATCAAATTGCTAAGATTCTACGATCAGCGAGTCCTGGCCAGATTCTCAAGGGTTATCACGAAATAATCCCGAGGCCAGCGATTATATTTTGTAGCGAAAAAAAAACGTCAAAATTTAAACTAAAACGAAAACAAAACCAAAAACAAAAAAACAACAAAATATTTCAAATGAATAAACTTTTTCTGTGATTTATGAAAAAAGTATGCAAACACACAAACACGAAACACACACTACTAACACACTGCAGCAAGATAAACACACACACGCGAAATGAGATAAACAATTAAACTAAATGAAAAACTAGGCACTTTAGACAACAAAAAGTAGAGGCAAAATTGTTTAGAATTATTTGCTAGCCAGAAAAGAAGCAAAGCAAAGGAAAGAAAAGAAGAAAAGTACATTAAACCGAAGCAAAATTTTGCACGCACTCAAAATTGAAGGAAATGCGAAAAGCTGAAGAAATATACAGTGGATTTTGTATTTTCGGTTTTCTGCGAAATGTTTTCCCCCCATTAATTATAGGCATTGAGAGGAGAGAAATCGCAAACAAAGCTAACAACGCACTTTAGCACTTTTCCCATCCCGAAGGTTACGTCCATAGTTTTTAAGCCAACGAGCCAACAATGGAACAAATCGAATCGAATCGTATCGGAACGAAATTAAGCATAGATTGAACTGGTTTTCGTTTCCCAAAACATCTACGCAATTTTATCAGACAAGACAATGATTTTTCGAGGCATTTTCCACTCTCTAATTGATTATTTTCTTGCACAACACATTCGAGAAGAGCAGAAAGCAAAGAGAAAGGTCACAGGAGAACTAAGCTAATCCCTAAACGTAATCGAAAATGGTAAATAAACTAAGAATGTTTTTAGCGGAACGTGTCTCTCTAGTTGTATTCTATTCTAGTAGCTAAGCGGCAGGGTATTCCTCCACCCAAATAGAGTTTTTGCGGAGCCCTGAGAGGAACGAAAGGTAAATGCGGAGTATAAGAAACTTAAATAATTTTAATGCATTGAATTTGTCGTAAATATATTTAATGTACCTTTGTTAAAAACAAAAAAAATAAATCTATTAACACAAATTACGAAGAACTCTCGATGCAACAGCAGCAGTCTAGGCGATATAATAGAGTTAGTAGATGGAGCATGCAATTTTTATGTTTACCTCGTAAGCATTTTTGTATAGTTAAACAAAGCGAAGAAAAGAACGCAGGAAAAATATAAGAAGAACGGAGAGAATTTTGTAAATATTTGTAGTTGATTTCTAAGTAGCGAAAGATGAGCAAAAAAAACAACAATATTCGAAAGGAATAAGCAAGGAAAATGGAACAAAATATTGAATGTTTATGATTTAACACAAAATGGATGGCCACTAAATACAATTTGAATATAAGTTCAACCTGTACAATAATTTAATATTAAATAAAAAACGGCCAAGGCCAAGGAAAATTCAAGAATGAACAGTGTATGTATTTTAAATATAATAAAGTTTTCTTTCAGCATTCAATTACAGAAATATATATTTTCCCTGCTCCAGTTTGAAGCTCTGATTAATGAATGGGCTGTCCCCAGGCCATAAATATGCCAAACGACAGGCTAATCATTTTTGATTATTCGAAATGCTGGCATGCTTTGAAATTAACTCATGCCCAACTCCGAGCAATTGAAATAATTCAAGAGGATGACAAGTCATCAGAGGCGAAATAATGGCGGAAAATGGGTGGCTATGATACATAACTATAGCCGTAGCCTCCCACAGCGAACCCCAAAAGGCATTAATTATGTAAATGACACAACTCTTTTTTCGGGCAAACAATATACATATACTTGGATGTTAGATGTTAAGAAACTTTTTTCCCAATTCCCCTCGAGCGGCGATTGCGTCATCTCTGGCCCCGGCAATTCATCTATTCATCTTGGCCGCAACTAGAGTTGGCTTTTAGCTTTGGGCCTGACTCTGGGTATCTGCAGGCGAGCATCTCCATCGCCTCACGACTCGACAATCGCAAAAGGTTCCCTGGCAGCCCAGTGACCAACTCGGATGCAGCTGCAAACCTTCAGAAACCCATAAAACCCATCGAAGCTATTGTAATTAAATGTGACATAATGCGGAACAGCAAAGGTAAGCTCTGATCATCGTGAACAAGTTGTTAAGCCTTCTACAAAAAATGCAGTCGCATCCATATTTATTCTGCTCGTGAGGTTTACATTATATTTCCACTCGATGACTACGGCTAAGGCCAAAATCCATATAAATCAAAGTGTACGAGTATACGCGTAGAACTCTCTATAAATAGCCTGTCAACGTCGTGGGGAAAATCACAGAGGGACCGCCAGCCCACTTGGGCGAGTGCCAGACCCGCGAGATTACTCACCAGGCAAACCCTTTCTTATCGGAGCAGTTCTTGAATATCGTTCTTAATCCCAGGCACATGCCAGGTTGGGGCAGGTTTCTCTACAAAGTGTCAATGGACTGGCATTTACATACGTTAATTGCTATGCAAGCTACGTTCCGAGGCAAGATGATAATGCTAACATTAACTTGCTAATAAAATGGCAAACTAGGTTTACGGGCAGTTAATCATTACTACGACTGCTACTTCTTTGACAATAAATATTTAATTATTTGAAGTTATGGCCAAACAAAGTTCAAGCAGTTCCTTGCATATTTTACACTTTTTTTTAAATTCTTTATTCTGATTATTCTTTTAAGTAATTATTTTTATTTCACTTAATTAGCATTCAGCTTGGTCTAGAATTACTGACTTAAGGCCAAGCACAAGCAGGTAAGGCTTCGGGCAATGTTTGCTAGTTAATCAATCCACACACAATTTGCCAATTAAATTTGCATAAAAAGTAATCCATAACTGCACAGAAAATAATTTGTATATATTTATCAGATAAATATTATTATAGAAAAGTTTTGGGTATTATTTTTTTTTATTTAAAATAATGCTAAAATATATCCAAACAGAAGTAAATTCTGCATATATAGGTTTTTGTATCCTAACACTTGTTAAATGAATGAAAATAATTTGTATATATTTTTCAGATAAATATAGTATATTTAGAGAAAAGTTGTTCCTCTTATTTATTTATATTTAAAATAATGCTAAAAGCTATTCAAACAGAATTTACTAAATGCATAAATAGGTTTTTGTATCTTCACACTTGTTAAAAGAATTAAATAAATGCTTTTAAAACCACAGACTAAAGACTAGTAGTTATCTTTCTTAAATCCTCTGCCAATTAATAATTCCCAGCTGGTGCTCATCCCGCTCTAAACAAGCCATTGCAAATCCATTTGGCATGCCGCGCGCGTTAAGTAGTCGTCACCCGAATGATTGACAGGCCCAAAGAAGCCAAAAACCCTGGGGGATTTTTTCCCGTCTCCGCCAGAGACATGTAAACAAAGCGAAGACTCTCTGACGATCCGTAGAATAGAGAAACATGAAAAAAATAAATACCATACAATCTTGAAGAATTAAATGCTTGGCATCTACATCTCTCGAAAGCTTATTGCTTGAAAAGCTCCTCAGAGAGGGAGTCTCCCAATCGAGTCTTCGGAATATACGCTCAGTAACATCGCGAGTCTTGACCGGAACGGACGTAATCCGAAGTGATCTCTGTGGTTTGATAGATCTTGTCCCGACCCAAGGCTGGGCATCAAAATCAGTGACTGATTGACGTTGGATTGCTTTGATCCGAGCGACGGCGCGTAAACACAAAGTGACAAAATGATGAGGCCCAAATTAGTGGCTTTGGCCATAGGGTTTCTGGTCGTCGCAATCTGTGGTTTTGCCACTGGTTCTTCTTCGGTGGAAGCACCGGGTGTAACCCAAGCCCCGCCTCCACTGCCGGCACGGTCGCGCGTGCGCAACAACTTCCGAGTGCGTTTACAGTGTTAATACAGGCAGAGGATGATCGAAAGATTTATCTTAAATACTGAGAGTGCTTTCTAAATACAAAAGGGAACTTGATCTCATTTAATTAAAGTTTTATAATGGAAAAATGTATATAATACATGAATAAAATAATAAACAATTTCAGTTTATAGTGTCGTGACACAGTTCCTTTATTAAAAGGGTTTTCGAAGTTAATATCATGACACTATATATGTTGTAGAATGTCTTAGTAAATATTTAAAATAAGTACCGAAAGAATAATATTAATAATGACCGAATGAATACAGTTTTGTATAAAAAAATATATATTGTTTACTTTTTGCCACTTTGTGCTTAATGATACATCAAAATTAATGTTTCCGCTACACCCAATATATTTAAAATATTTATAATTAATGCGTTTCTGAGCCTTCTTGGAAGCCATTAAAAAGCACCAATATTCAATTCAGCAAAAGCTATAAAATAACAAGAATAAACAAATGAAAAGTAGCCAACGAGACTGCTTATAAAAATCCCAAGCTAAAAGCTTTGCATTATATAAATATTTTACAAAAAAGTGTTTGGTGTTTGAAAATTCAAACAAGAGAAATATAATATAATTGCTCTTTTGTTCGCAATGCAAAGTATACGAAATACTTAATATAACTCGAAGTGATTTTTATGTGAATTCAAAACATCAAGTTTGTGGATTAAAATGCATATATTCCCTCGTATTTTACAAGCTCCCTCGAGTGGGTATACTCTCTCGATCGTCCACTGTAATGTGAATTTATTAAGTCTGGCTGACTCGCTGACTTTTGGCCAACGGCGGCAGCAGGTTTCGTTTTGGCCAGAACAAGTTCAATGCGCTGGCCTCGTGTTTGCTTAATGATTTGTGTATTTCCCTTTTGCATATAACCCTCTCTCTCCCCCAGAGTACCCCAATCCCTTTGAATCCTGCTCGCTGCGATTACAAGGAGCTGATGACGAATCTCCACGATCGCGTTGGCATCTTGGTGACCTTGGACGAGGACCAGCGCCATCGCCTGGAAGTCATCGATAAGAAGTGGGTATAGGTATAATCAGAGGGGCTAACTGGTTTGGTTTCGCATAGGCACACCATCAACATCATCATCATCATCATCATCATCATGATGAAATAGTATCGGTACCAAACCGGTAGAAAAATATGTTTAAAAACAACGTGAGGCAATAATATCTATTGGAATTTGGCACTTTTCCGTGACTCTGTGATTGGCAGAACAAAGCAAGTGTCTAATGATGCTCAAAATTATCCATGAATGAAGCAATCGCATCGGTTTTTATGGCCAAATTTATTTTTAAAATTCCACTGAATTCCGCCAAATTTTCTGCCAATTTTTTCGCACGCCTGCGGAGAGTGTTTATCATTCGGTTCGGTTTCACGCTGTGCAGCCTGTTTGGTTAATATATTTTCGGCTTTGTTGGCTTTAAGTAGCCCATCTTATTTACGATCGAAAAAGGGGATAGAAGCCAGCAAATGCCAAATTCGAAAAAAGAATTCCATACTCGATAAACGAGCGGAACCATAAAGAAATGGAGAATAATGTAAATAAAACAAGAGCCTAATCAGGGAGGTCGCTGCAAGTGGGTCTCCCTGATAGCAGACAAAGCTCTAGTAGTTCTAGTGCAGTATTAATTGCTTCGCTGCTACTTAGAAGAATCTTAAAGATTTTATTATTATTTGACTGCATTATTAGCTTATCTTTAATGAAAATATGAACATATCGGCATTTCTGTGGATATTAAATTTAAATTATTTAAAACATTTAAACCGTGAAAGTATAAAGTTGATCTCCTTAAATCAAAGCTAAAAATAATCATATCTAAGCCAAAACAGCTCTAATTTCAATTCGGAAAGCTTTTTTACGTTTGTTTTAATTTAATTTGGTTAATTAATCTGCAAATTGATCTAACAAGTAAAAATAACATTTTTTTGTAAATTTTTGACAATTTTAATTAAATTTTGAAAAATTGACCAACAATTTTTTTTTCTAAATTTCTTCAATATTGTATTGTTAAATAATTGAGATTTTAATGCCGAGATTTTTGAATTTTTACCATATTATGCTTCCAGAAAGACCTTAAATTTTGCATACTCTTATACCCTTAATTCTCGATTTTGTACAAATAATATACTGAAACAAACAAAAATAGAAAAAAATGTTTTAGAAGAAGTGTACTTATAAATAAATTCATTTTCCAGATTGGATCAACTGGTGGACAGCAGTGCGGCTCGTATGGAATCGATGAAGGCCCAGCAGCTGGACTTCCAGCAGCGCCTGGACAGCTTCGAGCACATCCAGCGGCTGTCCAGGAGCACGCTGGACGAACTAAAAGGTGAAAGCGATAAGGTTTTCGGCCCTCGAAATGTTAGGGAGTTGAAGCACAGACTCAGAAATCGCAGAAAGATGAACGGTAACCCCCAGAACTCGGTGTTGTGCGATTAATATGGATGTTGTTATAATTCCTTACGTGTATTCAAAGTAATATTTTATAATAATAATAAAAATATAATTCCCCTTAAACAGATTTATCGCGCACTGTTAGAGCCGCTCCCCAGGATCAGTATGATGCTCGTGACTTTAACGCCTCCAGCTTGTCAGTCTCGGATCGTTTGGATGCCCTGGCCACCCTGCTGACCTCCACGGCTCTCAATGTGCGGGCTGTGCAGTGGGATGTGGCCAAGCTCGCCCAGTCCCTCAAGTAAGAAAGGAATATTATAATTACTAATTAACATAATTAATTCCTTGCCTTGCCTTCGCACAGCCGCCAGCGTCGTGTGAATCACCGCAAGGGCCAAGGAGCAGGTCAAGGTCAGCCGCCCATCTTCTATGGACCCTCGGGACCGGGCGGTGGCTTCCCGCCAGCCTCGTCCTTCATCCGACCGCCCAGCAGCTGCCAGCAGTCTTTCCTGGCCATCGAAGGCATTCTCAAGGTGCAGCTCACCCCCGAGTCGGAGTCCTTCTATGTGGCCTGCGACGAGGACTGGACGGTGATCCTGAATCGCAGCTCCGATGAGCTGAACTTTGAGCGCGGCTGGCTGGACTACAAGGATGGCTTCGGCAATCTGGCTGGCGATTTCTTCATTGGCCTGAACAAGCTCCATGCTTTGACCTCTTCCGCTATCCATGAACTGCGCATAGTTCTCGAGGACTTTGAGGGCCACGTGGCGTATGCGGGATATTCCACCTTTGCCATTGGCAGCGAAAAGGAGCTGTATCCGCTGAATCTGCTGGGCAGATTCCAGAGCGACCTCACGCCGTCGGCGGGGGATTCCCTGTCCTACCATGCTGGGGCCAAGTTCAGTACCGTGGACAACGATAACGATAACTGCCTCGATTGCAGCTGCGCCCAGAAGCACAAGGGCGCCGGTTGGTACAATAATTGTGGCACCAGCAACCTGTTGGGTCAGTACTTCCAGCAGAACTACGCCCGAGCTGGAGAGAGTGGAATCTTCTGGGACACGTTCCAGGGCAAGGACTATTCGCTGAGGAGGGTCCGTCTGATGATACGACCTGTTAATGAGGAAGAGGCCAGGCGGTAGAATATATGAATTATATTAAGGGGTGTCTCGGATCGAAATCTCTTAAAAAGTTGTCTAAAAGTATATATTGTAAAAATTTTAACATATTTTTAGACATCTTTTGAAAACGTTTTCTAAGTAAAGTTCGATTTAGAGACCAGAGGCACCCCTAAATTAATATGAAGGGGTGCCTCGGATATCTGCTAAAAATCGAAATCACTTAAAAAGGTGTCTAAAAGCATGCTATAAAATATCGTAAAAAATTCTTGGCATATTTTTAGACACCTTTTGAAAACGCTTTCTTAGTAAAGTTAGATTTAGAGACTAGAGGCACTCTTAAAAACAATATTCTCATCCAACTGCCATCTCCGAAATCAGGGATAACCCAGCATCGAATCGGAATCAAATCGAAATCGAATCAAATCGCAAATGAGATTGAGTATCGCTTGCATTTTAACCCTAGTTTTAGCCCCCCTGGATCTGTCTGTGCGTGTATATGTGTGTAATATTTATGGAAAATTACTTAATACCTAGATAATACAGTAATGTTATGTGTACTCACCTCCAAGTGCGTCATCTCTCTGGGAGGGGAATTTCGCTAATCGATCGATTAGGCAAAATGTAGCATGCTGCATGCCATGTTTCAGGTATATAAATAAGTTTGGAGCGAGGTCTCTCGTATTCGCAAAGGTGAAGTGCATTGATTTAGACATGGCCAAGACCAGCTTTTGTCTGGCGCCCATCCTGTGCCAGTTTCTGGGCCTGCAGGCTGCTCTGCTGGACACATTGGTGGATCAAAGCAATATATATTACCTGAGGGCATCGGAAGCATCTGAGGAGCTGCTGTTGGGCAAGGTGGAGCAGGTGGAAAGGCTGGACTCTGTCAAGTTGATTGTGCACGGTTATTTGGGTTCAAGGACGCATGGCTCCATAATGCCACTGAGAAATGGTGAGAATATTTACATTATTATGGGATTAATATTAATTAATATTAAGCCTACACCGCCCAGGGCTATGACAATGTCCTGGTGGCCGATTGGGGTCCTGCGGCCAACTTGGATTACCCTACCTCGCGGCTGGCCATCAAGAAAGTTGGTCGAATTCTGGCCAAAGAACTGGAAGAGTTCCTGCAACGCCATGGCATCTCCACCGAAGGAGTTCATGTCATTGGTCACAGCCTGGGCGCGCATATTGCAGGACGCATTGGTCGCTATTTTAATGGAACTCTTGGAAGAGTCACTGGGCTGGATCCCGCGCTGCCCCTCTTCTCGAGTCGCGCCGACGACAGCTTGCACTCGAATGCCGCTCAATTTGTGGACGTCATACACACGGACTATCCGCTCTTCGGGGATCTTCGACCTCGTGGAGTGGTGGACTTTTATCCCAATTTCGGACAGACTCCGCAGCCAGGCTGCGAGGATGTGGATCTGATTGCCGCCAGTAAGCTCCTCCACGAAGCTTGTAAGCTTGTTTATTTCGGTGATTTCCCTACATTTATTTATTTATTCTTTAATTTAAAAGATAGTTGCAGTCACAATCGCGCCGTCATGTTCTATGCCGAATCCATTGGAATGCCCAAGAATTTTCCAGCAATTTCGTGCGGCTATAAAGCCATTAAAAGTCGACGGGTTGAGGGCTGCTTAAAGGATAACGTTGATAAAAATAATACAGAATATACAGGTGAAGAAAAGCTGGTTTATATGGGCGAGCATGTGGATCACAGGTTGGTAAAATTATTAAATAATTAAAGTTTTGATTATTTTTTAAATTTCTCACCAGCGCCACCTTGTACTTTTATTTGGCAACCAATGGAGCGCCACCTTACGGCCAAGGCAAAAACTCCAAGTTCTTAAGTTGATATCCATAGCCATAGATGGCGCCAGCACGCCCTCTATGTCTGAAATAAACCATTTTTTTTTGCTCTGATCTGGCAGCCCTGCTTATATTTTAACCACGGAGGTGAATAATATTTATTTTAGGCGCGCAAATTCCAATTTTAAATTTAATTCCACATTATTCATTAAGATACAATAAATATTAGTTCAATGGTTCATTTAAATCAGTAATATTTCCTTGTTTAAAAACTGTATATTTTAAAACTACAATGTCTCACACAAATAGATAAATTTCTTTATTGTCACTCAATTTTCCGCGAAAATTCCTGTGAAATTTCCCCCGACTTCTTCCATTTTTTTATTTCTCCTAAATTCCCGTTTTGAAAAAAAAAATCGGCAGAATAAATCCAAGATTTTAAATATATTTTTTTCCCCACCAAAACATTTTGCGCAAAGTCGCCCAGATTGTTAGCGCGAAAGATCGGAAAGTCATTTTCAGTGAAACGATGTTCGCGCAAACGATCGGGCTTGATTTTGGAGTTGCAAATTTATTTAATTGATCTGGCATCGCCGGATTTTAATGTTTGCAAATTTATATTATTGATCTAGCATCCAAAATTAAAGAAAATATTTAAATATTTAGGTAAAAAACCATTCCATATTTGAAATAAATGCAATACAAATTTAAATAATGCCGTCGCTAAAAATTATAGAAAAAAAATATTCAGACAATTTAGATTAAAAATCTACGTTTGTGTGCGATTTGTCCTGAATATTTCTCGGGGTAAATATTAGTATTCTTAGCTGCGATGTCAATCTAAATAGGTACGATTAAAAAATAAAGTTACATTTATTGAGACACTCGTGTGCTTGTTTAAACGATTAATCATCGTCGTTGTGTGTGGTAATGGATTTGTCAAAAATAAACTTTATATTTATGGCCGGAAAATGCGGCTTACAAGTTTTAGACACACCAGACGACAAACACATATATACAAATGGAAAGCAGCTAAAAAACGGGGATGTGGCATATGTAAAATATAAATAAATATAAAATTTGTTTTTTACATGTATAAGATATTTTTGTATTGTATTTAGTATTGTTTTGAGCCATACTCGGGAAATTGGCAACATTAATCAACACTTACGGATATGGATATAAGAAGAGAAAATACTCTTTCTAATTTTATAGTGTTATATGTATGCAGATATATTAAACTAATGTAAAAATTAGCTAAAAGACTCATGTGGCCGCTCAGCCATGAAACTCAAAACGACGTGGCAACGCTGCCCTTTTAAGAAAAACCTTTTGCCGGCTTTTAGTTTGTGGCGTGTATTTGACAAACGATTTCATTTACTAATTTGTCAAGCATTTTTCTTTGCAATTCGGAAAATTGGCACGCCCCTTCTACAGCTTCAACTAAACCACCTTGCTGAAAACAAGAAAAGTGACTAGTTTTTCCACATCATCAAGGCAAGGATTCTGCGGAAAAGCACGTGGTATGTAGCCTGGCTTTTAATTCGTGTGTTCAATTCCAGGGTAATGTCGCCACGCCGAAATGAGCGGCTGAAGGAGGTGCGAGAGCGGGCTGCTCTGGAAATTGGCAACATTAATCAACACACATGGATATAATAGAAATTACTCTTTCCAAATTTATAGTGTTATATGTATGCAGATATATTAAACTATTGTGAAAAATAGAAAAAAGACTCATGTGGCCGCTCAGCCCTGAACCTGAAAACGATTCTGTGCTGACCTCGGTTCGAACGACGTGGCAACGCTGCCCTTTTAGGAAAAAATTTTTGCCGGCTTTCATTTACCAATTTGTTAAGCCTTTTCCTTTGCAATTCGGAAAGGCAGCATAAACTAAACTAAACTAAACCTTGCTAAAAACTTAAGCAAAGAAATTGACTAGTTTTTCCACATCATCAAGGTAAGGATTCTGCGGAAAAGCACGTGGTATGTTGCCTGGTTTTTAATTCATGTGTTCAATTCCAGGGAATGTCGCCACGGCGAAGTCAGCGGTTGAAGGAGGAGCGAGAGCGGGCTGCTCTTGTTTTGTGCCATACTCGGGATATTGGCAACATTAATCAACACTTACGGATATGGATATAAGAAGAGAAAATACTCTTTCGAAATTTATAGTGTTATATGTATGCAGATATATTAAACTAATGTACACACATACATATGTACTACATACAACTACCTTGGCCTTATCGACGAGTACGAAGCAGAGGTGTTAATCCGATCAGAAAAAAAAGATCTTACTGGCTCCCAGTAACGATGATGAATGGGTCCGGCTAACACAACCAGACCCAAAAAGATTTTTTTTTTTTTAAATAGAATTTAGGATCTTTTATTATTTTTAATACCAATAAAAAAAAACCCTGAATTTAAAGAGCAGTGGCGTATTGGTAATACCACTTTCAGAAAAAAACTAAGATAACAATAAGCATGCTTATTAGGGATACCCCGGCAGCCAATTGAAGAACGGGTGGTGGTCCGGCAGCCACTGGAAAAACGGCTGATGGTCTGGCAGCCACATCACCGACGGCTGCGGGTCCGGCAACCACTCCAATGACAGCTGGTGCAGGCGGCACCCATGGCTGTCACCCAACCGATGGCGCCATGGCGGAAGGCGCCTGATGCCGGCAGAACCAAAGCAAAGTCATAGGCGAAATCTGCTTGGTGCCACCTGGTGTCCTCACAGTCGGCCATACTGGACTGCAGCTTTCCCACTTGTTTTAAATAATTTTTGGGTGACAGACATGGATGCCGCCTGCACCGGACCAACAGCCGTTCTTCCAGTGGCTGCCTGTGTATCCCTTTTAGGCATGCTTACTGTTAATTTAGTTTTTTTTCTGAAAGTGGTATTACCAATACGCCACTGCTCTCTAAGTTTAAGTTTTTTTTTTTAGTATTAAAAAATAAAAAAAACGAAATTCTATTTTTTAAAAGAAAAAATTTTTTTTGTGTCTGATTGTGTTGGCCCGACCCATTCATCATCGTTACTGGGATCCAGCAAGAACATTTTTTTTTCTGATCGAATTAAGGAAGTTGCCCATGTAAATCGATTTAATTAATTTTTAATCGATATCTTCGCAACTCATAAGGCAGATAAGGCTTGGGTAGTTTCCATGTCCTTAATTTTTAATCATAAGGCAGATAAGGCTTAGGTAGTGGCCTTAATCGGTTAACCCAATAAATTTCATTAAATCCTCTCGACTTATCCTCAGAGATTCGGCGTCAATGCCATCCTCACTTGAATAATCAATTTCAGCTTGTTCATCCAGCTTAAACTGCGACTGGATGCCCGGTTTTTTTTAGTAAATAAACTAATGTTTGTTCTTAATTTCGTATAACTAAAACTTAATCGGTTAACCCAATAAATTTCATTAAATCCTTTCAACTTATCCTCAGAGATTCGGGGTCTATGTCATCCTCACTTGAATAATCAATTTCTGCTTGTTCATCCAGCTTGAACTGCGACTGGATGCGCGGATTTTTTTAGTAAATATACTTATTTTTTGTTGTTCTTAATTTCGTATTTTTTTAAAGGGCTGTAAAACCTCAAACCTCTGATATGTAAAATTGGCCGCGGCTTCACATATTTCTGTTGTTTATTTTCCGTCTCTTTTCTTTGTTTTTTTCTTTTATTATCACACAATTTTTCTGCGAAAATTCCTGTGAAATTTCCCCCAACTTCTTCTAATTATTAAATGAATTTCAATTTACGGCGAAATTTCGCTGCAATCAAATGTTTCCGCCATGCGACTCGCTCCATAAATCACCGGCCTTTTATGAATGGAAGGAACGAATGAGAGAATAAACAAACAGCCTGCAGATGATGCCTGATTCTGAACCTGAATCCGCGCGAACGACCGAAGCCCGGATTATTTATGGGCCAATAACTTTACAACTAAACGCTCATCTACATTTAATGGCGATAATTTTTGACGCAATTTGGAAAACAGACATGCCAAGCCGGCGGTCTACCGGCTTCTTCTGCTCTTGGTCAGTAGATCTCGCAGGGGAAGTTGGCCTACAAAGAAGAGGCAGCCAGCAGCAGGCAGCAACCGCTGAAGATAACGCCAGAACACTTGACACCTTCGACTCCGAGCTGGTGATCGTTTTGTTTCCTTTTCATTGCTATCGGGCAAGTGCACTTGGGAAAATATTGTAATTAAAATTTTGAATTTTTATAACATTGTTAAGATTCCATAAATAAATTAAATTGTTAGCATTAGGTGAATACTAACCATGGCATAGTGCCTTTTTAGCCTTTTGTAAAAGTAGCATTATGTAAATATGAATTTCCTTATTTATGTTCCAATTCCGCTGTGTCATTTTACGATTAGATAAGAGATTACGAAAATTTGGATTAAGTAAAATAAAGACTACGGTCACACTACGATTTGGAAAACGAAATAAATCACATTGAAAAAGTTAAACCTAGAAAGTAAATCAAAGAAATGAAGAAGAATCAATAAATTAAGGTTTTGTAATTACACAATTCGATAAAAACACTCTTTTAATTTAAATATTATGTTTGCATTGTGTTTTCCAACTCTTATGTTACTTTTCTTGCCTGTATCGGTTATAGTTTATTTTATAGACAGCTTGGACTATTTTTCTCAGTGCAAAGAATGCGTGAGTAAAACAGAGAGACCGGCGGAAAGACCAATAAAAAGAGGACCATCGCCGAGAAGCGGCAAACAAAGGCGGCGATCGTAAATTCCGAATGTGAAAAGAGTGATTCCACTAAAAGGAAGAGGAATGCTGTAAATTCGGGGATTTCGAGATGGCAACAGCTGCATGTCTCGCAGGAGTCCCCACCTGAACGGTGGGTGGCATCAGGTGGATTTAAGTGCCTCAGGTGTTTGCCCCTCAGCTGCCCCAGTGACTCTAGCTCGTTCTAATTGATCAGAGATCAGAGATCATCATTGTGTGCACGGAAATCATTTCACAAATCGTACAAAAATCGAACACAAATCGATTTCAGGCTTCATTAGCCGTCGCCCTGCGCAGTGGGCACAGGAAACTCCCGCACTATGAGTTTTCCTTTGTTTTTCGCCCTGGGCTTTTTCCACGGGTGAAAATCCAGCGAGTTAGCCGCTCTATTGATGCTCGGTCAACCATTTCTGACTGTTTGCTGAATGTTTTTACTGGTATTTTTTCCCTTTTTGTTTACCGAACGCCGCGCGCCAAAGTCTCGACTATCTTTCGGCTATATGCGTTCTCAATATTTTTCTCGTTTCCACTTCCACTTCTATTTCCATTTCCATCATTTCCCTCGACGCGATTTCCCCATTTCCACGCTTTGTTTTTTGTCTCTCTACCACCACCTCTCCAGAATTTGTGTCATCCGTTTGGCTTTTCCTGTGCGCGCTTCTCTATTATATTTCCCTGGCTTTAATTTCTGTTTGCTGGGAAAGTAAAACAAAGCGAGAGTTGTTGACTCTTGATTCTGGCTGTCGGGGGTTAAGGGTTTCCCGAGGAGAACGTGCCAATGACCAATGTTCTGCTCTAATTCAAATTTGACACCGAAGTTTAGTTTGAGAATGCGTGAGGAAATTGATAGGGATCTTTAACGGTAAAAGAACTTGGAGTTTTTTTCTGGAAATTGTGTGACCTCATTAAATTTTATTAAAAAATATACATATTTATAAAGAATTTTTAATAATATTTAAATACTTTTTAATTAGGTTTTCATAAAAACATGTATTTTCTGTAAGTAAATATAAGAGAAGCTGTAATAACAAAATTCAACTATTTAGATTTTAAATCCATTTATTTACCCTTTTTTAACTAAACTATTTAGGATTTTGTATATTTTAATAAGTTTGCATTATATTTTTTAATAAAATAAAACCCCTCTAGAATTTAATAAAGTTATTCACCCCAAAAAGAGACCCCGAAAAAATCGATTAATCCCCGGGCTAACTTCCTTATCCTTTTTCCCTGCTGGCTCTCCGTTTCCGAGACCCCCGCTGACGCTGTATTTTAACTTATATAATTCCTCACATGTTTTGACACATTTCTTAATGGCACCTCGCACACACGCACACCTGAGGGGTACACACAGGTAACAAAAAAAAAGGAGAAAAAGAGAGCCGAAGGCGGAGGACAAAATGAACAAATGCAAACACAAAGCCGAGGAGACAAGAAGAGAAATGATATTGTAATTGGCAATCGTTGTTGTGCATAAATCACATGCATAAATTTGCGACCTGAAGGCAAGGAGTCCGAGTCCTCGTCCTCGTCCCTCCGACAGTCGTTAGCTGAAGTCAAATGTTGTTGTTTTCCAATTGGAAAATTTTTCATTAACTAATTGAACATTTTATGGCAGACAGCGGTTGGGGTTGAGTTAAGGACTTGCCAGGAGTCACCGAGACGGGGAACCACAATGGCGCCAATATTGAATGGCAAACAGAAAGGAGAGCTCATCCCCCGATGTTCCACACTTTGGCCACCATTTTCCACCCGAGTTTGCCCCCATTTTCCCCACCACTTTTTCTCTTTTCCACCTTTCCGCCGCATAAAAAAACAGGCCATGGCAAGACAATGAACGGACAATGTTAGACAGCCAGGACACGAAAGGACGATGGCCCAAATGGGCAAACAAACTGGCACACACACCAACGAACAGAGGGACATCCTGACACTCGCTGAGTGTGTATTCCGTATCTGTGTGAGGCCACAATAATTTACGAGCGCACGCTTCACTTCGAACTTCGCTTCCGTTTTGCAGGATATGCCCTTTGACTTTTAGGGAATATCTGTAAGGGTACCAAGATGGTACTGTAAAGGGCATTCAATAGATCTAATAACAATTTTGTTTACCTCTGAAATTCTTAAGGAATAATATATAATAATATATAATAACAGAACAGAATGAAAATAAATAAATAAATAAATAATCTCGATTAACATTAATTAAATAAATAAACACTAGGTAAGCTACAAGGTTTTTCTTATATAAAAAACGCCTAATTTTACCTGTAAAAATTTCCTTTCCCAAACATAAAATTCCAAGACCTTACGTACATTATTTTTATGAATATTCAAATACCACTTTATGGCTATTTTGATATTTATTTCGTCTGCTCGCTTATATGACTTCTTATTTATTGATCTGGCATATAAATTTGAATATTTTTTAACGTGTTTATGGTTTATAATTATGGTTTTGACACCTTGTTTTTATATACCAATTACCTATTACATTTGCGTAAGTAATGTTTTATTAAAAATTTTTCCACGCACCAAGCGCTGCACGTCACAAGAAGGTATTCCCTTGGTTCATCATTTTATGACAGAGGGAAGGTTGGCGCTGGTCTTCTACTCCGTTTTTAATATACAAATAATGCTGGAAATTTGCATAACTGTCTGGCGTTTTCCCCTCGTTTCCTCCCTTTCTATTATCCTGGCGGATATTAAACATTAGCGCGTGCTGGACACATCCTCGTCCATCCTGCCAGCTCCTGCCACCAAAAATAATTAAGGTGAAAATTGCTGTCGACACGCAAGCCCCAAAGGCAGAGAAAACCTAAAAAAACGTACCAGAAAAAAAAACCCTGAAAACCAAAACCAAAACCGAAACTGAAATTATTTTTTTGGGCCCTGAGAAGTGGTCAGAGATAAACCGGCGACTGGTGGAGATTGGAGATGACTAATGAAACCTATTAGCCCTGTGACAGATGAGGAGAAGTCCGCCTCTCTGGGAGCTGTGACCGCGATGATGGATAAGCTCATTAAAGTCGGCGGATCGATGGATCGGCGGGATCATTACCAGCGATCATTCGGTAGCGGCTCCTTCTATGCTGACCCACGGGATTAATTGAATTCCCCCCGGTGGTCACCTCTTTTGAATGCCGGTGATAAGCTCTCGTCTTTCTGGCTTTGACATTTTCCTTATCGCTCAACTCGAGTCGAATCAATCAAGTCTGAGTCCATTCCGGCGGTCAGTAGAATTTCCGACTGGCCACGGATGCATTGAATGGATATACCAGGTGTACCGGTATGAAATGAGCGTTTTTTTGTGAAAATAATTTTTTTTTTAACTTTTGGATCTTTTCCATAGCTTTTAAACGGTCAGAAATTGTTTGTTGTGCAACATTTAACATTTCTGCCATTTGCTTTTGACTCAAAGTGTCATCTCCATCCAATTCGGCGTCTTCAAAATTTTTTGGTGGTTTTCCATGGTCTTCATTTCTCACATCAAAATCATAATTTCTGAACCGTTGAAACCATCTTTTGCTTGTAGCTTCTGATAGAGCATGAACACCATATGCCTCAACAAGCATTCGATGCTACTCTGCAGCATTTTTCTTCAAATGAAAAAAAAAAAATTAATGCTTTCCGCAAATCATCACTTGCTGATACAAAATTCGACATTTTTAACACGATGAGAAAATATGTTGTTGTCTGTTCAATAACTTGATGTATACTAAATATGACTCACAGATGTCATAGCAAACAAACAAACAAAAAATAAAGGCTAGTTCACAACAAATGTTCCCTATCGAGACATTTGTATCTTGACGCTCACTTCATACCGGTATACCTGGTATATTCGGATGGCAGTTTTTATGGAATTAGGTATTCTAAATATTTTTAAAAATATTCTACAGGACATTCTTTTTCCCCGATAAATCTGACAATATGGAATCCAAAAGATAGCTTTATTACCAGATTCGTAAAAGGTTTGTAATTTTATAATTATATAATATTCATTAAGATTAAATACTTTATTAAAGAACCTTTATATTCCAACTACTCTTCATATTTATTTCGAATCAGATGGCATATTAAAGCAACCCAAAAGATAATACTATTATCTACAAATTAAATAACAATTAAGCCATAAAACATGTTTAAGGCGAATTGGCGCTAAGCAAATCAAAAGTTTTTCGGCTTTTGTTTGTGGCGCTGGTAAACTTTTCCAATTGGTCATAAAAATCGATAAAGTCAACAAATAGATAACGTAGTTTAAGGCACAATCACAGGTGATAAGCAAATAGTAAAGGCAACCTTATATGGAAATGTAGGCAGAATTTTTGGGTTCATCAAACAAATTTCACAATTTGCATACGCGTTCGAAGAAAAGTTCTCTCGACATTGGTAAACTTTTCCGATACGCAGTAAAAATCGATAGAAAATCCTATGGAAATTTTCGGCGCTGCGTTTGCCGCTGTGTTTGCTTTTTGTGTCAGTGTCGAATGAATATTATATACCAACATCGAATTGGAATAATGTATAGAGTCTGGCCGATGTCTGTCTGCGCGCGTCTGACGCGGTGCCTGGTGCTGGTGGGTTTTTGAGGGTTTGGCCAAGATTATTGTTACTTTTACGATTTAATTTCACACGAATTTATATTATTTCGGTGCAATTGTTTTGTGCGTCGTCGCATTTATGGTGTATCAGTGTTGTTTATGGCTCTGGCCAAGGCGAAGAGCCAGAGCCATTTGGATTTCACAACCCAAAAACGGGGCTGACTTGTTAGCCCCAATTAATAATTATTATTAAACGTAGGAGGCCTTGGCTTTCTCCTTCCTTCTGCCCACAGACCTCTGTGCGTCTGCGCTTTAATTAATTGCCGCCTAAAATTAATTTCATTTCAATTGTGCAGTCGCATCATTAGCAGAGCACGTTCCCCATTCCCTCCCGAAACCTGCTGAGTAAGCAATGGTGTATCGTTTCTTGAGCTGCCCCCATAGCCATCTCAATCCGAAGCCGATCTCAAGTGCCATATCGTTTTATTTCGCCTTTTGAGTGGGCTCGAAAGGTGATTAACGCGATCATAGAAATGATGTTTGGAGGAGTACCGAGCTCATCTTTCCAACACCTGAAGTGGGACACAGGGAAACGGGAATATTATGGAGGTATTTCACTGGGAGAAAATGTGATAGGAAATGGTGTGGAGATGGGTTGGTATTTTTTATCAAGAAAATATTAAAAAATATATCCTTAGATTTTTAGCTTCACTTTAATTACTAATTCTAATAAAGACTGGGGAAATAATTATTTTAAATTATTTTAGGCACAATTTATAGTACACATACGTACTTATTTTCCTTCATGTGGGTTCGCTTGGCGCTCGCATTTTTGCAGGCACTCAGCCAGTGTGGCCGTTCACTGCTTTATAAATAACTCTGGTCATATTATAAAATATAGAAAAATACTTCAGATAATAATATCACACTTACTTCAGATAACTATCTACAATTTTTTTCCAGTGCTTTACAGATCGTTAGATGCTTAGATCATGACTCTTTCTTTCTCCCTGCGTTTGCGCACGCGCTAAATGTCAAAAAATAAGAAATAAAATGCCCGCGGAGAAGAGGAAGAACCAGCCGCCTGCTGTTTGCCTCCCCCCTCTTCGCAGTCCCCATTGCCACGCCCCCCGCCCTCGCCCCCAGCGCCCCCCTTCTGCCAATGACACGCCCTCAGGCGGGCCGCCCACTTGGAACATGTCGAATCATTCATTCAACATTCGAAATGTGGGCTGCGAGGTGTTGAAAACTGATGGAAAAAAGGCGAAAAAATCAACGAAAATAAACCAAACCGAACCGAAATCCAAAAGGCATTTTGTGTGCATTTGTAATTGTTGAGAGCTGCACAGCACAGAGCACAGAGCACCGAGGCTGTCATTATTTTCTGTAACATTTAGCGAAATCATTAATAATTGTTGCCTGCCGCTGGCTGTTGCTCTTGGCCCGCGACACAGATACGCACTTAAAAATGCTTAAAAATTGTCAGACGACAACGACAGCGATTTGGTGTTAACTTGATTAGCATTCGCATAAATTTCGCGAGATGCAACTGCAATTTGCATAGAATGCCCATTTCTGGGGCCCCCAAAGCCCCCGATTATTCAGGTCTAGCCTGGCTAAAGATAACCCATCTCCGACTTAGATGGAATTCGATGGCGGTGGCCCTGCCCCCGATTCCCCAGGCGGAGATTTCAATTATGCTCGCGCATTATGCAAACAAAAATAAATGTTTCAGAGATAAGCGGGAAAAAGCCAAAGGGAAATTATGAAAATACATTTCCCAGAATGTCTCTCAGCGGACAAAACAAATTGCCGCGTAATCTTTGGGTTTCGAAAATAACTCCAGGTTGACAATAACAGCCACAAATAAATCGGAATCATTTGGGAACTTGTCCTTTCCTTTTCGGAATACCGTGGGATTTTTAAGGAGATGAGTATGCTGGGGGTATATAGTAGGGATATTCTGTATTGGATTCATTACTACTACTTAAAATTTATTATAAAATTCAAATCATTCCACAAAAACTTTAGAGACTTTAAGAACTCGAAGCTCTTTTTTTTTTATTTTTATATCCAAGCATGCATAGTTTTAAAAACTATACAAACCTTGGTAATATATATTACATTAACAAATTTATATATATTTTGTTTAATTATAAACCCAACTTCAAATATGTACCAGGTAACCCATAGTCGGGGCACTCGGCCATAACGATCTCACTTGTCTTCTGTGTGTGTAAGAAAGAGTGAGTTCTTTTTTATCGGCAAGTGCCGCCAAGTGGAATCAATCAAGTGGAGAACCATTTCCTTGGAGACCTTCGGCCGTGTTCACCTCATTTTACTCATTTTATTCAGATTCCGAAGCGTGACAATATTTTGGCCACAATTCAACCGAACTGATCTCAAGGGTCTTTGCTGCGTAATTAATCATGTCGACTTGGACGATAAGTTCTGCTCGGTCGAGTGCAGTGAATTTCTGGAGGGAGAGGTCCTCCTCTTCCTCCTTCACTTTTTCGGCAGGTAGTTCGTTGTGTGAGGTTTCAAGGGATCCTCCAAAAAGAAACAGTGGCATCCATAAATCTGGCAGATATCGCTTGCAGGGAAATCAATAAGTCTGCGCCAGAAGGATATTTGAATATTTATGGGGAATTATACAGATCTGGACATAAAAGCGCCAAAATTGATACATTACACAGGCACAGGAGGGGAGAGATTTAAGGGGAAATTTTGGGATTAAGGAAGCGATGAGTGATGGTTATCTTGTAAGGGGAAGTAAGTGGTTTAACTGGGGCTTAAATATGTCTGGAGATAGGGGATAATAATTATATCAATGAGGATAAGTTTGGAAAAATTATATTTAAAAATCTTCAAACACCTCTTCCCATTGAACCGTTCTAGCCCCAAAGAAAAGTTATAAATTGGCTGACATTTGTCAAGACCACGAATGGAGTCAAGTACGGGCTTGGAAATGTATCTTCGGCATATCGCACGGATGCCACGTAAGACTGGCAGCTCGAGAGCAAACAAAAGCGAGAAAACAAACAATGAAAACGGGCTAGAGGGAGGGGAGGGGAGGGAGGACTCGGCGGCGACAAGATTCAAAAGTGTATCTGCAAGTGTATCTTGGCTTGTTTATCTGGAAACGTCTCGTCTGCTGTGTGGCATTAATGGCAAATTTGCACGAAGTCAATACCGAGAGAGGCAGAGGGAATTGTCAATTATCAATAGAGTCGAATGTATCTGAGAGTGTGGGCAACACGCACCTCTTTAAGGAGAAGATACTTTTGTATCTCTAAAGTGCAGAGAGAAATAAAATAGGGGATTTTTTCTAATTAACTTAAATAATAAATATTATGGATAATAATAATAAAATTAAGCTGTATTTAGCTTGCATTTGAACTGAAATTAATTTTAAATAGCTTTTAATTACCTTATTTATTTTGTGTGTATATATTTTGTGTTTTTGTTTCTCTGCCCGCCACTTCACCTGCCTTGTTGTGGTTGTTATTTTATTTTCTTAGTGGCTGCCACTGTGCACTGTGCTCGCCCTGTCTCTGTTCCGCCGGCTAGTCGCCTCTCTGTCGCTCGTTGTATCTTGTATCTGGTATCTCGCGCTCTTCGTCGAGCTCAGCGATTGGCTGGCTTTGAGTCTGCGCGGTGGGTTTTTTTTTTTGTGAAGAGGCCACACCTCTATTAACTCTTCGCCCCCCGCAGAAAAAAGCGACGTTTGCGTGATATTTCAGATACTTTTCTGCCACATTTCCCCCCGTAAAAAACATAAACTTCGGCTCCCTAATGGCCAAAAAGCGGGAGAAAAAAAAACAAATAACGATGGGATGAGTCAAAATGAAAATGGCTTTTATGTGTGGCGTGCGTTGGGGTAATTTTATGATTCAGGGAATTACACACTGGGAGGCACCTCCTCCTGCCTGGAATATGTAGATACACAGATATGTTTTAATTGTCGCTTTATTGATTTCCCTCCAAGGAAAGCACATAAGCTGGCTTAATTTATGCTTTAATTCTATTTAATTATGCTTTTTTCGCCAGCGAGATAGCGGTCTAAAACGACGGGGGTTCCCTTAAAAGAGTCGCGTGTTATTTCTTTTATATTTTGCTTAGAAACTATCTGAAATGTGTCAAACTTAATGGATGTGGCAGTAAAGCCGATTTAAGGGCGGCAGTTTTTAGGTAGATTATGTTTAGTGTTTCGTTCTCTGATTTATGGTGGTTCTTAAAAAGTATTACTTTGAGTTTGAAGCGTTTTCGTTGAGTTTAAAAGGTTTTATGTATTATATTTATTTTTTAAATATATTTCAATAGTTTATATGTATTATTCAGAACGCGTATTTTATATTTTTTATCTTTAAGAGTTTAAGCCTATTTTTAACATTTTTTTTATTTTTTTATCAGACATCTTTACTTGTCTTGGAATATTACAAATTCAAAAAGCACTTAACATTAATATTTTTTTTTTATTTCTACTCAATAAATATATTTTTAACGTTGTATGTATTTATTCTAAATTCAGATCATTTCGTTAAAAACCTTTTTTTTATTTACCTATATCGTTAATTAAATTAGGAAATTATGAAAAAAATTAAGTTAATTTACCTTTTGCTTTTAAAATTAGTTTTCCTATTTAAATCCTTACATTTTACTTAGACGTTTTGGACGTTTATTTCTTTGACTTAAACCTTTGACTAAAATCAAGAATATACTAATTTTATTTAAGGCACCTTTAATGGGTAATTGACTTTTCTATAAATTATTTTATTTTCTCGCCTTCCTATCCTTATTAATTTCCTAAAACTATTTCTATTGAACCCATAACCTCCTCTACTGGCGATCAAATCTAAAATGGCGAATCCCAGACGGTTCATTCAATTAAAATCGATCGCGGCTCTTATACCGCAACACCTCCAATAAGATCAGCTGGCAGCAATATGAGAGGGTTTCGTGTTTTTATAAGAGCCGCGCGCTGATCACCTGAGTCTATCGTAGTAGAGAGAATTTGTAAAAAGAGTAACACCTGGTGCGAGAGATACCCAGGTGAGCGAGAGAGACCCGGTCGGTGTGGAGGGCCAAGAAGCGGGTCAGGCCGGGCAGGGAGGGTTAAACGTAAAGCTGACTGGCTTTTTGAGGTTTTCGAGGCTCGTCTGCGCGCAAGCCGCGCTCGTCCAATCAGTACGAACTCGGGTCCCGCCAGCGATGTGACGACTTCGCCGACGAGCGCGTGAAAAAGCCTAAACAAAAATTAATTAAAATTAAAATTAAAATTTAAATACAAATATCTCACACCACAAGTGCCTTAACATAACATATCGCTACATATCGTTAGTATATTCCCTTGAATTTACTGCCTTCCAGCCAGAAACACGAGTTAATAAATAAAACAAGTCGCAAGCTGCCGCTCAACGAATGCGGAAGTGTGAGCGAAAGCCGGCGGCTTTTAATAATAATTTTTGCAATTAACGCAAAGGATTCATAAAGAGAGCCCGAAAACAAATAAAATGCTAAACGATTATCATTATCATTATTGTTGTTGTTGAGTTTTGTGCAAACAAAGGGAAACAAAAGAGTGGAAGAAAGTGATCGAGTGCCTTCATTTGCATATCCTTGCAAATCAAATTATTTAAATTAATAAAGCGCAACAAAAAGTAATTGAATAATAAGAAAACGTGCAGCAATGTCGGCTGTCGTTGTTCCCAGTGCCATGTCAAGCTAAAGTATTCAATAATAATCTCCAAATCCCCGAAAATTGATTAATCACTGTGCCTTGAACTGTTCGCCGTCGTGACTCGTGAGTCAGAGAGAGCGCAGCGCCATTTAATTGTCCGCAAATAATAAAAGTACGCAAATTGCCGGTTTAAATATTTGGACTCCGTGGTATCGGTATTGGAGCCTGTAGAATATAGGGTCCGTAGAATCAGTCCCCGGCCGCCGCGAGGCTTTTCCCCTGCTTCCCTTCATGAGATAAACGCCGCTTAAATGCATACGGATATCATAATTGGTGATCAATTTGCCGCCAACAATAATTACTGGGTGATGCAGGTGAGTCCTTGGACTAAGAACTGATAAATTACTTAGTGATTACAAAAATTAGTGAGTAAGCTGGATTAAAAAATAAACAAAAAGGAAAGGGTAGAATTTTATAAAAACGGACTTGAAGTTTAAATTAAGTGTGTCACAGAGAGCAGATATTGCTAGGTTTTTTCCAGCTTGAAAATTCACTAAACTTCCAAAAAGAATATTTTTTCTACAAGAATTTCCTTACAAGAATTTTTTTTTAGTTTAATTATGATTACATTTCTTACAAAAAAATAGACTTTTAGCTCAAAGTATCCCCCAAGCTTTAAAACCATTTAATATAAACCAATTAGAGCCTTGCTCCTTCCTCAAACTCACTTTCAAACGCAAAAAAAGTCGTAACAATTACTGCCCATAATTATAACAAAATGTGCTAATTAAGCCGCTTTTATTGCAAATTAATTTTAGCCAAATTTGACAAACAATGAGAAATACTAAAGCCAACACAAATCACTTGAAAAATCACCTCAAGATCGAACCACTTCCGCTTATCAAAATGCAAATCTTGAAACAGGCCAGATTTTTGTCGAATTTTCGTGTGTGATTTCGATTTTGAGTACGAGTATAAATAAAACGCACGCGGCAATCACGAATTACAATAAAAAACCGAAAAAAAATTAGCTCCGATTATCGATATCTGACAAGATGAGAGTGAGTACTGGACAGAGCTCTGTGTCGCCGACGAGGAGGAGTTTGTGTGAGTGTGCTTCGAGTGTGTGTTTTCACAGAGATTAACACCTTGGATTGCCTCAGGTGTCCCTTTGGGTTTTCATTCTGTTTCTGGTTCCTTTGGTGATCATATTTTGGTATTTACACGGAGGAAAATAAGGTATGAAGGGGTAATTGTTGCTAAATATGGGATATATGGCAAGAATTAGTATTTACTCTCAGAGTTAGCTTGAAAAAAAAAATATACAAATATTATTTAGGACTAAAAGTTAAAAGTAAAGGCAAGATTCTTAATTAAATTTAAGTTATAAAAAATTTTCTATGAAAATATAATTTAATTTGCTTTTCAATTTGATCTTTTTAAACGTAAAAATCCTGAAACAAAGTTACCAACCATTCCAAAAGAAATTTATTTTTCTCAATGCATCTTGTGTTTGCCAAAAGCGGCAATCGATTTGTAAATCTCGTTATCACCTGCAGGAACTCTTGGGCCTTTAAGCCGTTTTTAAACACGGTCGGTTAACTCTTTTGAACTTGTTTCGAACGCACTTTTCTCGCGTTCCTTTCCGCAGGGAAACTGTAGCGATCTATCCGATGATCCTCACTCCTCCTCATATTTTTCCTGTTTTTTTTCCCCTCTTTAGTTTTTGGCTGGCAAATGTTTGTCAGGCTGTTTTCCTGTCCTCCGTCGCCGGTGGGGTTTGTTTGCCTCAATTGTTTGACTCGCGCTTACTTGCGAAGCTCTGTGTCAATATTGGCGCACAACACTTTGCCAATGTGCCAAGTGTCGTCTTGTTTCGTTTCGTCTCGTTTCTTTCGTCCCCTCGCAGACTGTCTGCCCAGCTGATGAGTGGCTTTCATCACTACTTCGGCCTACCTGCGACATACTATCTCGAGCTCCGCTGGATAGTATCCATGGGATACTATAAATACGCATGAGTAACATCACATTCTAGGGAATATCGGTGTTTATCCTGGTTATTAATATGCGGCTAAAAAGTCAACAATCGATTTTATGTAGTGGAACCGATCGAAGAGAAAGAGGAGTGTCGCCCTTTTTTCTTGGTAAATTTAACTTTGATAGGGAGAAGCAAATAATATATTTAATTATTTAAATACATGTGCAAAATAAGGATTAATATTCAGGAAAATTACAGTCACTTGATTAAATATTAAACAATTGTTTTTGCTTTAATTTTAACCTTGATAGGGAGTAATAAATAATAAATTCAATAATTAAAATAGATGTGCATAATATGGATTAAAATAAAAGGAAATTACAGACCCTTAATTAACAATATTGGCGTTATGATTTCCCAGTTCTATAAATTATATATCTGCTTATAATCATCCAAATTTGAGTATATTGCCTCATAAATTTAATCTTCTGAAAACTTTCCAATCATTCCCTCCCCGCGCTTATCACTTCAAGTTTATGTTTTTACACCAAGAAGAGCCTACCAGTCTTACGTCCATTGATAAGTCTCCAAGTTCCTCCAAGAAGTCTAGCCTTACTCAACAGAGGAATACTTCCTTCTCCTCGAGATAAGAGCACTTCTATGGGTGGTACGTGAGTATGAAGCAACCCGGGGCGACATTGGCGATTCCGGGGAAAAGACGTCGTAAAAGACAAGTGTTGTTGTGCTTGTTCCGCCTGTCACCACCATCAATAGCTGCACTAATTAGGCATGTGTTGTCAAATATTTACACACGGTCGCAAAAGTACAAAGCGCTCTCCGTCAGCGGAGAGTTTGTGGGTAAGAGGCTGAAGAGGGGGCGGAGCTTCTTCCGTTTTCCACTGATTTAGCAGATACGAAGAGATATGGCAGTGGGATTCCCACGACTCACGGCGATTATGACGAAAAACTTTCATAGTTTATGGCTCAGAACGGAATTAGTTTACGATCGCTTACAGGGAATTAGCGAGCTAATTGTACAGATGATGACGATATTAGGAAAAGTGAGTTATCGATTTAAAACGTGACAATTATTTTACTTACATTGAATTTATGAATATTCTTATTTCAAGATTTAGTATCGATACTATCGATTTTTACACCGATAAATTATGTATTTTTAATAATTGAATCATTTTGATATAATCTTAAAGCCATAATTTCTCGATAAATAATATTAAGCTTTTATAATTTTAATTCGATAACTGTGAGACATAATTAAAAACAATATACTTATCGATAAATAATATTAACCTAATTTAGTATCTATACTATCGATTTCTACATTGAAAAAGTATACATTTTTTACAATCCAATCACTTTGATATAATCTTAAATCAATAATTTCTCGATAAATAATATTAGGCTTCTATTATTTCTCATCAATACCTTCGATACATAATTTAAACCGATATAATTATCGATAAACTATATTAACCTCATATTTTGCATTCAAACCACCGTAAGCAATGTGAGTAATGAAGCTAATCAAGCACGTAGGCACTCGGTTATAACCCCGGACTTTTGCAGCTCTGATTAATGGCCCTGAACCATTGTGCTTCAATCGTAAATAATTAAATATAGATAAAAATCGGATAACTCATATGTTGCGGGGTCTGTCAGCACGCGGCAGAGATTTATGCAAATTAAATTAGGGGACTAAACCTGCAGTCGGCCGAGTGATTTGTCAAGAGCAGATATATAGATATACTGGCAAAATGTACGAAATAAATGCTATATGCATCATATATGGTATATCAATAGGAATAGAAAATATTTGCATTTGCAAAGCGCAATCAGACAAAGGCGGCCGCCTTCAAAGACGGAATCGGTGCTGAAAATTTAACAAGAATTGCAGATACGAGATACAAATAACCCGTCTGTCTGTCTGTCGGTCTGCGTTCATCTGAGCCATAAAAAATCGTGGCAAATTAGATAGAAAACGGCCAAATAATAATGGGCCGATAAGATAATGATGCGAAATGTTCATGTCCCTCGTTGACTTTCCATTTCGGAATAGGTTCAAGATTGGATCGAACCCGAAACAAAACACCGAATGCCAATTACACGCCGCCGCCGCCCCAGACAATAACAGTTAAATAATAACTGGAGTAAGCCATGAAAACAGTTTGCCAAAATCTCATTAAGGCCCAGTGGGAGATCTTCTGCGATCGATCGATTCCTATGCAAATCCCTCGATTGGTAATTTCGGTTTCCTCAATCACAATGACCAGACTTTAGTTTCTAGTCTTGGCCATATTTCGGTTTTATTCGGTTTTTGGCAATTCATGCAAATGAAAACGAAAACTGGCACACAGACTCACAAAAAAATGTGCCAAAAATGGCACACAGCTCGGGTGGAGAGTAAAAAATGAAATAAAATCATTTATTTGCAGGCACTTTTGATTGATTCGCCGCCTGGCCAGCTTGGAGGTCACCCCGGGCCACGAGAATCAATCACTCACAATCCACTGAATGCACAGAACTTCATGGAATTATGGCCAAGATATCCAATATAAGATAGAGAATGATTACAAGGACAGGGAGACACAGTATTGCAGTCGATAAATAATTTTCCTGTATAATTTCAAACAGATAAAGCAACTTTATGGTATTGAAATATATGAAATGAATGTTGGCCTGCACTCACTTCCTTACTTTTCCCGTTAAGAACTGTCTGTCGCCATAATCTGGAATATCCATCAATCTTTGCTTGATATATTGATCTTCTCTAAAAGCTTTTCAATAGAATCCTTCCCATGGACCCTAACGAATCGAGCCCTTGTTTCCCATTTCTTTAGCCCAATTTTATGGCACGTGAGTGAACATTTATTGGCCACAGCGAACCCTTTTTTTCGGACATATCTCACCTTAAATTTTTGATAGATAGCCGGGCCTAAAATCGCAAAAAGCCGCAACAAACACGTTTGAGTTCGGCGAATTATTGCGGAAACTAGTTTTGCCGAAATAAAAAAGAGGCATTTTTTATGGGCTCAAGCTCAAAGAGGTGCTAAAACCCCTCGGACCCCTGTTTATTTTTTTTTTTTGCCACAACATTGAAGCGCAATTCGTTTCAAGTTTGATTGGATCAAAAGCTCAGCGGATGACAGCGACAGTTGGAATGAAATAAATTTATTTAAAGCTCGGCCCAGGCACTCATTTGATGCCGCATTAAGATCAATTATTTGATTATGAAACAAAATCTGCGTGAAATCTTCAAATAGTTGACCCAAGCCAAGAGCCAGAGATGTCAAATGCCGGCGCTGTAAATTTCAAACTCGATCTCAGCCAAGGTGAGAAATCAGGTAACAAAAACACAACACATTTGATCGGGGTGCGATGATAAAGCCATCACCAGATGGACTGGACCCCATCATCGCCGCATCGTAAAACCCTAAACAAAAGTTCAAACAAACATGCCCGACTCCCCGGGCCAGTTCAAGTTGCAAATTTAAATCGAAATTGAAATGGAAATTGAAATCGAAATCGCATTTCGTAACTCTGCGATTTACGCTGCGATATAATATATAAAATGAGGCGCACATGCGCCTAAAATTATTTCAATTCACATTATTTGCTTACTTAACTTTTATCACCGACCGGACCGAGTCCGAGATTTCTATTGGATCGTCGGCGCTAATTGCCCGAGCACCGAAAGGTACACGAAATGGCTATAGGACGGGCAGAGGCGCCAGGCACTGATATCTCTTTTTTGGGCAATTGACCCACTAATAGAGCCTGTCAATATGCCTTCTTCTTTATTTTACTCAAATTGTTTTGGCCATTGAACTTTGGCTCAAGTCAAGTTAGTCAGCCCTCGAGGGCTGCACATATTTCCTGTTTTTAGTTTCTTTTTATCCACAAATTAATTGCCCGCAAATCCTGTTCGAGCGATCAGCAACATTATTCAACAGTTTTCATTTCAAATTTTTATTGATTCAACATGTTGCGCATGCCATTCAAAGAAAACACAGAGAACACCCCTCGCTCGATTCGCCCGAGCGCTTTTCCAGCTCTGATCGGAAATTGGTTTTGTAGGCCCAGAGTTTCCAGGGCACTTCCTGCCCTTTGAGCCCTTCGTTCTTCGGCATTTTATTGGATTTCATAGCTTCACTGGTCACCCCCCGGTAATAGTGGATATATTTTATGATTGCTTAGCGTGAAATTGTGAAAATATTTCCATCAATTAATGCGTTTTATTATGCATTTTTTGTGGGTCCTGAAGGATATTCAATATCCCATCACCCGGAATATGTGTGATATGCAATAGCTGTGCGAATGGTTTTATGCTAATGAGCCAGCCAGCAGCGGGGGTGAAAAATTCTCTAAGAGACTCCAGGGAAGTGCCAAAATGTGGTGGAAAACGACGCTGGAAAAATAAATAAAAGGCATTAGGTAGAAATATAATGTAGACTGGTTTTCGTTTCCTTTATTACTATTCCCCTAATAGGGATTTTGGGGGAAATCTCAAGGCAACAATTAAACTAGTTTTCACATAAAATTTATTTTCTTCTCATTAAATTCAGACTTTAAAAATTGAAAGAATTATACAAAATTGTCGTTGAAATGATATAGGAATTCCTTAAATCTTGGTAATTGTAGTTTATATTATTTGTTCATGTTTTAGCTCTATATAATACCTAAAAATACCCCAGTTTTTTTTTAACCCCAACCAAAACTAAAGTAAAAACCCCATTAAAACCGCTTACAAAACGCGATCACTAGAAACTACTAAACCAAATCGCCTTTGAATTAGAAAATGGCGGGCCAGACAGGAACAGCAAATAACAGCAACAATAACCATATCAATATCAGTCAGTTTCGAGTGACTTGTCATTAGAATAAATAAGCCTTTATATGTACTACTTATTTATATGTGTATACCGAGGCAAAGTCAGCCAATAATGAAAATAGATACACACGTCGATCGATAGTCAACAGCAACATCAGTCAGAGGGAGATATGTAAACTGAAAAAGCGAAAATAAAATAGTTAAGAGCTTGGGGGAAAAAAAACTGTCGCAAATTGCGGTCATTCGTCATGCGCACATGAGCAGAACGACAGCGGCAGTGGCAGCGGCAACAAATACACTGAAACGCTTGGCAAATGGCGTCGCGGTGATCAAGGGGGTTGAGGGGTTAGCCATCCCCCCTGTCTCCCCACAAAGGGGGGCTAGACAGAGACAGCTAGGCTCTGTGAGAGCAGCCGACCTGCGATGGGCAGCACTAACATTTAGCGGCTTTTGTTTCTATTATTAAGCGTTGTTGTTGTAGCATGGCGGAAAAAAAATACAAAATAAATAGCAAAAAAAACGTTAGCTCTTGTTGTTGGTGTTTTTATTTTTTTCCACACTCCACACGCATAAATATGAGCATGTTTAAGTGCTTAAAGAGCAGGGGTGTAGTTTTAGAGGGGGGGTTTTGAATTAACTATATAAATATTATAAAAAAAAAACTATTATTGCTTTATATTTAATTTGTTTTATGTGTAAATAATGGAGAGGAAATAAGAAGAAAAGAAATTATATAGTTATAAATTAATATTCTATATTCTAATTTTTATATTCATTAAAATATGCTATAAGGAAGAAAAGGGTAAATGAAATATTAAAAATCTCTTATAATGTTGTTTTTTTTCTTATTAATTAATATTAGTAATTTACTAAAATTCAAAATGCAACATAATTAAAGTTAACCCTCCATAAACCTCCCTTTATCACCACCCCTGACCACAAGCTCTCAAAGCTTTTGCTGCTGTTTTTCTCTCCGCTTTGGTTTTGTTTTTTTTTCCGCTGTTTTTGTCGTGTTCCAAGCTATGAAATGTGATTTGATTTGCTGCGCTTGCGAGGCCTTAGCTATTGCTCTGCCGACTGCTGGTTGGACGCTTCCAGCGGGTGCTCTTTTTTTTCTCTCTGTTTTGTTATTAGCTTGGAGCTGGGGTGGCTGGGGGTGTGAGGAGGGGTTGGTGGCCCATTTGGAGGGGGGCTGTCTCAACATGGCGTTGACTTTTGCTGCTTAATGGTGCTTAACAGCTGTCGAGGGGCGGCAGCGGCGGCGAGCGGACTGCGTGACACTGCGCAAGTCCCACTAAACGGGAAATATATAGTATAGATTGCTGTCTATATAGCATAGTAATATGTAGCTTGTATCTCCATGGGGGCTGTACATAGGAAGGCAATTGCACGGGCAATGCTAGAGAGCGGAAAATGTCGGAAACGCCAGCCGCCATTTTGGCTGTGATGGAAATTAAGGCCTTTAAATGTTAAAAATTAATAAAATATATAGGAAAAAATATGTTAAAATTATTTATGCCTTGTCAAATATATAAATATATATTGCTACATTTAATTCCTAAGGCCTAGATAATAATTAATTCCTAGTAATTAAAGACAAAAATGTTTAAAAATATATTTAAAAGCTTACCAGACAATTAAATATTTTATTAATATTTTTACAATTTTCCTAACATATTATATTTTATTTTATTAAGCTAACGTTTTAAATAATTAATTTCAATGCCTAAAATATTAGAAAAGTTAATTTCCTCTTCTGCCGCCTCAACTTTTCATTATAGTATCTCTTATGCAGATTTTCCCCTTTACCCCTCTATATTTCATCCAACTCCAAAGCCCACCAACCATTCCCATATCAATTTCATTCAGCAATTTGTCGACCATTAGTCTGAACTTCTCTCGAAGAAAAAGAGACCCACAACCGAAATCAAAAGCGACTCCAGCGGAGTATCTATCTTTTCCCACCTTTCCCCGGGCCCGACCAGAAATATCGTTCCATTGTTTGGACTCTGGCCGTTGTTATGATGGCTATTAACGCTATTATTATGAAAATTTTCAGCATCATTGATTTTTGTTACCGATTTTCTAATTTAACCAAATTATTGTTTATTCCCTCGTCGCCTGCTCGTTGATTTATTTCATTTTTGCCTCTCGGACTCGGTGTTGTTGTTTGGTTTTTTGGGAGTTTTGTTTCAACTCTTGTCCAATTCCGAGTCTCACCCGCCGCCTTATGTCCATTTGGGATTCGAGTTTTCTGTTAACTGGTTGCGTAAATATATCTCTTGGCCTCAATGAAATGCCTCCACACACACACACTCACAGACCGCGATAAACAGCGGCTCATAGATACGAAGACTTTTTCCTCAATGAAATGCCGAAAATTAGCATAATCTTAGGCAGCCTTTCTCGCTGGGCTTACACTGGGTAACAAAAATATAGTTTTTGGGGATTTTTGGGTACTTGGAAAATTATGAGAGCCTATTAAAATTTATTCTTTATATTCTTTGTATTATTTTTAAATTTTTAAATATTTTTGGCGTACAAAATACATTAAAATCTTCGCTTGAAAAGTAAAAGTATCTGCTCCCGATTCGCCTGCAGTACAGTGTTCTCTCCAAAAGGCGGCACACGCAGTGGAAAAATAAAAGCGAAACCTGTTCGCGTTTTAAACGAAAATCTTGTCGGACATGATGTTACCCTCAGGTGGAGTGAATGCTGAATGCGGGATGGGGATGGGGATGTGGATGGGAATGGGGCCTCCATGGGTTATTTGTTTGCTGGTGTCAAAGCTGTCACATATATTTTATGCAGCAGCGACAGGCGGGACGGACGGGGGCATCGGTTCAAGGGGTCACCGGCGAGCCCCCCACACGCATCCCCCTGGCAGCATGCACTCGGCATACAGCATTTTAATTTCCCAGTTGTGGGTAATTGCCTGGCCCGTCCCCTTGGGCCATCATGCCGCATTTGTCCCGGCGAGAGAGCTATGATTTCTTACCCAGCGTTTCTGCCGGTCGTGATTGCATTTGGCGGGCACCGGGCACCTCAGCCGGCGAAGGGGTAATGTCCCGGCCAGGCAGCCAGCCAGCCAGACATATGTTAGCCTTATAATTTATGCCCCTGTATTTTGTACGATTTTTGTTTATTAATTGTGCAAGCCGATCGTCAAAATATTTGTGCCCCCGGGCTCATGTTACATTGGTTTATTTGTTTTTAAAACACTCACTAGGGATGCAGAGCGGATATAGGTGATAGATAATATTTATTTACTACCTTTGAAAATTAATATTAGTATTTTTTTATTTATTGAAGTTTTTAAACATTTATTAAGGAATATTTAAATAGAGATAAATATTAAAATCGACACTTTTATCGACTTCATTGCTTAATATCGCCGTCTATCGACAATTACCTTTGCCATCCCTAACTTCCCTCTGGCCGGCAATTTATTTAATTACATAGAACGCGTCGGATTGCCCAAGGTTGCCGATAATTTATATGTCACAGTTAAATTAAATGCATTTAACACGAGAATTAAGCAAATAAAGCTGCAGCAACAGCAGCGGCAGCAGAATCGTATAATTGGGAAGCGAATTTCTTGTTTTGTTTATATTCCTCCGTTGCTTAATTAAACTCATTTGGGTGGATCGTTAAAATAAATCAAATTGAAGGGTGGCACTGGATGCTGTGGGGGGTAATAAGTGAAATTAGCTAAATGAGCCATAAACCAAGCTCAGTTTAGTCCCGGGGGAAGTGTAAATTATAAATCTCAGCCGAAAATGAAAGTAATACAAATTAAAAGTGGAATTAAAATAAACTTTATAAAAGACTAAAGCGTAGAGTCTAAGCCAATCTAACTTCTTGTTTTACCTTTATTTTTAATCGTATTTTTCCCACTCCCCAAACCCTGTCATATTTGCACTCAAAACTCAATAACTAAACGCTCTCCTATCTTGCCTAATTAAATGCTGCAAAATAAATGCTTAATTGGACAGATAGACTTTTGAATGAGCAACTGATATAACCGATCGCCACAGAAATCGAGAAATGTTAAACAGAAGCCAATGCCAACCTGGCTGGCATTTTGAGCCAATCTGCATATGCAGACTACTCCGTCTACGTCTCCGAATGTGGCACACATATAGTCGCTGATATTTGAACGCTAGTCAGCCGAAATAGATATGTGCCAAAAGATTTTGACAGGCCAACTATCAATTCATATCGTTAATGTGGCAAACTTCTCCAGCTAATTGAAATGTCGATAAGGCAAACGTTTTGACAGCCTGACAGCTGCCCAAAAAAATTCCTATTCCCATTCCCAGTTGAAATGTCATTTCGGGGAGTTTGCCAAAGTTCGAAGAAGTTACTGCTGCTTGGCCCACATTGCGTATACGCGGCGTTGACTCATTGTTGTCTTCTAAGCCAGCCCAGCACTCGCAATGTGCCGCAATTTGACCCAGTTTTCGGGGCACAATAAGAACCCAGACCCAGACGCAGAAACCACAACAACATGACTCACTGCCACTCCAGTTTTGGATGTCCCAGCTGCTGTAGCTGGAGCTGTAGCTCCTTTGAAGCTTTTGCGAAATTTATGCGCACAATATGCGAAATTTATTGTAATGACAATCGCTTAGTGCATAATTCGTTTCCCGCCCCCTTGGAGAGTACTTTTATTGCTTTTTTACTCTTTTTTTTTTTTGCTGAGCAGGAAGCGGGCAATCATTGTGGCTTGTTTTGCTTTTCGGCTTTTTTTGGTTTATTTGTTGTGGCTGTGGATGCAGCTGCTCCAATTGACGCCCACCTGCACAGGGAGGAGCGGGCTAAGCCTGACGTCAAAGTGGGCTGAGATGTGCATAAATCAAAGTGGGAATTAAGTGTCCAGGTATGAGGCAGCATGTACATATTATTTTTGTTTGATTTAAAATTTAAAGAGCTTCTTAAAGGCTTAATTAAGGAAGGAAAATTTCTACTAAATATTCTTAAATATTAATTTGTATTTAAATTAAAAATGGGGATACAAGTTCGAGACATTAAGGGAGTCATTTAGTATAATATTCTTAGTAACAACATTGTTTCTTTAAACATCTTTATTTATTTTAATGTAATAAACTTTAAAGTCATAACTGAAATATATTTCTCCAGATTTCTCTCTTTTTAATGCTGCTCACCCAAATATTTATAACAAAAGCCTTGCCTGAATCCTTCATTACGCAGGTGTCAGCCTCGAAACTTGCAGTTTTCAGAGGCTGTGTTTTGCTTTCATTTTCATTGAACAATGTGCATCATTAACGCAAAATGCCATTGTGGCTGCCTTTTTGCAACTCGTTAACAAAAGCACAAATATTTTAAGCTTAAATTTTGTGTTGTGTTTGTTATTTTTACAACAAATATCCCGAGAGTCGAGAGTCTTAATGAAGTGCGATTCAGATTCGAGGCGGGTTAGGGAGATCGGCAAATGCAACAGTATTAAGTTTATTTTTGTGGTCATGCCAAATGAGGAAGTTGAAATGTTTCGGCAAGTGAAATTCCCCCTCGTGGCCGGAATTCCCCCTAAAAGTCCAGCGAAATCATCTGGGACTCACGTGCGGCGACTGAAATGCTGAAAGGCTGAAATTTTTTCTGACTTTTGTGGGCTGGTCTCTTGACCATTTTTGGCCTTTTGGCTGTTTTTTCTCTGGCTCTTGCATTGATTAACGCATTTCTTTGGCTGTCCGGCGGGGTATTGTGCTTGTTTTCTGGAGTATACTTTGTGGTATTACTTGGGACCCGTTGCGATCCGATCCATTGTCGTGGCTTCTGGTTTTGGCAAGTGATTTATGCCGCCGTTGGGGGAACGTTGAACGAACGACTGACACATTGCGGCGACACATTTGTAGCTAATAAGTTTAGTGGCATAATGAATGGCATTTGAAAAGGTCCATTGAATCGCCAATTGAGAATATATAGTATATATGGTGTTGTTGAGATATTGCCACATGTGGCACAGCTTTTTATAAGTGAATCACGCCAAAGGGAAAATCTGGGTTAAAAGGAGCTCAGGAAGTTCTTGGAGAAAAACTTGCACAGTTTAATCTCTACTTAAGACTTTATTTTATGTGTCCTGCTTAAGAACTGGCTTTCTCCTAATAAAAACATAATCTGTTAATATAAAAATAATTTTGAAATAAATTTGAGTGCATTTTTATTTTATTATCAAAATTCCGCAATTAAGTTTATCGTAAAGTAAAGCTCACATAAAATGAGTAAAACCATTTTATATAAAGTTATGGCCATCATTTTAATGATACATTAATTCTAGCTATTACAAGTAAGATAAAGTACTATTAATTGGCAGTTAAAAGCTTTTCCTGAACTTTAATTTAATTGGAATTTTAGACTAGAGTCTATAAATGGTTTTTAATCATAAAAAATATCAACAAAACCTTGGAGACATAAAAATAAAATAATATAAATATGATTTAACTACATTAAATTTGTAGCATATTCATTAACCTAAAACCTATGTTTAATGATATGTTTCAATAACTGTTTTACAAATTGTTGTTAATATTTTTTTTTGTGTCCCTCTTAACAACTATTATATATTTTTAATACAAAAAAAAAAATTGCTAATTAACGTTAAACAAATAGTTGCTATTATTTTTCAGCGCTTTAAATTTCCTGTAATTTTATCATCATTCCCACTGCCCACCACTTCTTCATCTTCGTCTCGCTCTGAGCACTTAAAGAGCGAAAAAAATACAAAAAAATACACAATGTCCGACATTGCGAGTTAATTTTGTTTTCTGTTTTCTGGTTTTTTTTTTTTAAGCGACGCGCACGCGTCGAAGGCAGCACACGCCAATGCCAACGGCGCAGGCACAAAGGTGTTAAAAGGGCAGCCAAAGGACAAGGGAACGGCGGCGGGGTTAAGGTGGTTAATAACCCGAGCGCTAATGAAAGGAAAATAAAGCGGAATGACGTCAAAGTTGAAGAGCAGGCAGACCAGACTGACAGAGATAGTTAATTTTATATAAAAAGTGAACTCTCGCCGAGGGTTTAAGGTCCGGCGGATCCTTAAAGCGATGTGGGGGCGAAGCTAAGCTAAATTTATGATGACGATCTATAGCAGCTGATGAATTATTTGCAGCTGCCCCTATTAACGATGACCGGGCATGATTTCTGATTTTTTTAATGGACTTTTGAGAAATCGAAAATAGAGAGGAAGAGCTGCGAGCGCGAGATAAACGCTTCATGTTTTTCTTTTAACACCTTTTCGAGAGATTTGTGCCGTTCTTGTTGTTGTTTGCCCAGCCACTTAGCGCCTCTTTTACGATTAGAAAAAATAGAAAAGGTAGAAGAGTTAGAGAGGGGGGCAGGTGGGGAGTGAACCTCATTTAATTATGTAAACGACACGAGCGTGGCTCGAGTAGAAGATACGAGACCCATTTATGTCAAATTGACACCTTGTGTGGTGTCCGTGTCCCCCGAACAACACTTTCCCCGCCTCAGTTACACGGTGGAAAAAATGTGGAAAAGGGTTAGGAGGAAATTGGGAATTAAAATTAATAAAAATTAAGCTTTTTGAGAGGTTAACCTGTTAGAAATTCTGGATATTGTATTTATTTTTAAACAATTAAAATTTAGATTTAACAAAAATACATATGCAATACAAATGCACATTTGTGCATTTTTTTAAGTATTTAATTCTAGTTAGAAAAATGTAGGAAAGTGTTATGAGGAAACTGGAAATTGAAATTAATAAAAATTAAGGATTTCGAGAGCTTAACCTGGTAGAAATTCTTGAAATTGTATTTATTTTAAACCTATTAAAATTTAGATTTAACAAAAATGCTGTCTAAATATTTTATGCATTTTTTGAATTGCTTAATTATACTTAGAATTTTTAATTTAAATTTATATTTACAGATTTCCCACATAATATATTTATTTTATTATATTTGAGCTAATTTTCTTAATATAAGGTTTATAATATTTTTTTTTTTGTGTATTAAAACCTGAGTTTCCCAATTTCGGTTTTCCCTCAGCCCATAATACACTTTAAATATTTATGAGCCCCGTCCTGCGCTCTCTTACCTAATTGATGAGTTCGTCTCAGATAAAGAGAGTTTGGTTCCTAGCTTGCTATTTGCCTTTGCAGGTGCCAAAGCAAAGGCCAAATCCAAATAGCCAAATATCCAAATATAAATAAAAAAGGAGGCTCAGGCGACGGATGCGTCCAGCTGTGCCGACAAATTGTGGCTGGCGACAAGCAAATAAACAGAATCAAAACCCGCGCTGCATGAGAGCTGCACAGCATCCCCTTCTCTCGGTGGCTGCTGCTGCTCGCGTGTAAATGATTCTCGCCTTCTCGGCATATGTCCATGTAAAGAGTTAGCCAAGAAACTGGCCACAGGTAATGCCAGGCAGCAGGCAACAGGTAGCCGTCTGACTTGTCAATACCTACACGCCTGCCAGCAAGCAGGGAGCCACGAGCAGGAGGCCTAGACTTGAAAAAAATGAGGGGTATCGATGCGATACAGAACCAACTTAAATTTAACTTAACTTACAAAATTCTATATCTTTTATTCAAATTCTTTAAGTGTAAAATTAACTTAAATTTGTGCTTCCAAATCCCCCAGGGCATTCCCCATTTGATGCAAATCAATCCTCTAAGCAAATGCAAAGTGCTCGAGCGCCCCACAAATGGACACACAAAAAAAACCAATTCCCAGAAATTGACTCCAAATCCCAGCCAGTCCCATGGTGACATTTAGCTCGACGGGAAATCGAGTGGAGCCAGAGCCAGGGAGTTGGCCATTTCCCAACGAGAAATAGCAAACGAAACGATGCAAAACGCATGTCGAGCATGGGCTGCACTTGTCGCCGGCCTCCGAGGAAAAGAGCCAACCAACTACTGTTCCAAATTTGATTTGCCATGCTGATATTTTTTTTGGTCAGAGGAAAGTCGGGCTACGGGCTAAAAATGCGGAAAACATATTTGGCATAGCTCTCTCTCTCTGTGTGTCTCGTGTGTTGCTGGCCAAGATTTATGGGCGGTTGGTCCAATAAAATAATTGCCAGCGATTTTTTATGCAAATCGCTTTTCGCTCCTTTGCTCGCTGAGTCATGGCCTCCGCCTGAAACTAAGCTATTTTTACGATCTTCTAGGCCCGAGTCGAGGTTTTATGGTCCAGCAGCGTTTAGCTTTTATGAGGCTCTCCTCCGGTTTGGGGTTAATTTGGAGTCGGGACTGAAGAGGGTCAGGCCGAGGGTTATTTGACATTGATTTCAACGCCACAAATCGAAAGACTCAGGCAACGAACATGTTCTGGCCGGACACCATTTTTATTTTATTTTATTTTTTTTACTCTACGAATGTGTCAAGTCTATCGCTTCCTGCCTTAATGGAAACTTTCACTTGGGGCCGCGAACAAAACACTGGCATTAGCGCTCGTTTCATTAAACAAATTTCAGGAAATATACATCTTATATATCTCTATCTTTTTTTATATTTTGCACTCAATTGAAGTTTGCCCTGAGGCAACTGATTGGATTTCGAACAATAAGCCCAGTCGAATCCATCGATTATTTAACGATTTTATATAGTGCTATCCGCTTTCTTGGGGCTTCTTTCTCTTTTTTTTTGCGCTGTCTTGGTCTAGCAATTACTATTTATCCCGTGGATACATCTGGCCAGCAGCAGCCGCTGCCATTGTTAATAAGCGTGTTGGCCTTATCACAAAAGCGTACTTTCATTGTCTTTGGCACTGGGCGTGTGTGGGTGTGTGAGTTTTCGGGGGAATTACAACTGATGAACCGATATTCGGCACGTGCCGTTAATAAAGTCAGCTTTAGAAAGCTCTCAGAGATACAGGAAATATCATTCATTGATATTTTCCTCAGAGGAATTACAGCACCAATTAGATACATATCTTGGCCATCTTTCGAAGCCTTTTGTGTGGGCTTACAAAACACACAAAAATCTCCCATACGTTTTTATAACCCAATTCTTGTCGAACCATTTAGGCATTTAATTTATTATCTCCCGCAGTTGAAATGCCTTTTGTTATTGATATGATTTGGACCCATTTCTTACGAGTTTTATGGAGCAGCTTTATGCGCAGCTGTCAAGAGCCGCGAAGACCGAGCCGCAAAATGGCCAATTTTATGGCTCAATGCGGAGTGAAGCAGGCCGCCAGCAAACAAGCAAATGCCTGAATTAATAATAGTAAAAATATCAAAAAAACAGTTGGCAATTTGACATCTTTCTTATATAGTTATTTTTGGCATATTGATGGTCGTTAATAGATAGACTCAAATTGAAAAGAAATGTCTGGCGGATGAATGAATGGCTGGAGAGCTCGGGGCTCTTTAAAATGCAAAGCGGCTGCCGAAGCTGGCAGAGGTAACAACAACGAGTATAATGGAACATAAAATTTATTAATTTTTATAGGCATTATTTTTGTGTTTGTATATACCTGATCATTTCCCTGTTGGCCCGGGTTTCTCACAGCGGCAGCAAGTGCCAAATTTGGTCTGGGGTTCTTGACCACGAGCACACACGCACGACGACAAGTTGTTGTGGATTTTGTGAGCTTTGCTTTGCATATTTTGTTCGATTTTAAATGAAGTCACGTTGCACTCGTAAAGTTGATATTTATGTTTGTCATTATTTTTTATGCTTTCTGCTTGTTTTCCTATATTTTTTCCATTTTTTTTTTCATATAAATATTGTCATTATGTGTTTTGTGTCTTGTTTGGGGGCCTCAATACATGTGTAGCTACAACAATGTCTTGTTTTCCTTTTGGTGGTGGCGTTAAACAATAGTTAACAACTTTATTTGTGTGCTTATATGCACTTAACGCTCTCGGCCATTAAGGCAGCAACTCCTCACGTTTCGGCTGCCATTCACCTGAGAATGAGAAATGCCAAAGCGGCATGCTCCTATAGAGCTTTTTCAGCTAATGAAGCTGCAGTTGTGGCTGTTGAGGTTGCAATGTTGCAGGTTGCACGTTGCCAGTTGCAGGTTGCCGGCAGAAGCCGCCACCAGTCATCGCCAGTGTCTGTCAGTCCACATAAAAGTCAGAGATGGCTATGAAAAATCACCAAAACGAATCGCTAAACAGCCGCAAAATGCACTCGAAACGGGGCATGCCGAATTCAAGACGCGAAATATATCGCGGGGAAAAGTTTAACTTAAATTATCCGGTGAAAACGCAGCCTTTGTTTTGACTTTTGCCGACTGGAAGTTGGAAAGTGGAACGAATCACAGCAGAAAATATTCTATAAATTAATAATAAATTAAGAATACTGGAAATGTAAGATATTTTAATATTTATTAATCTAACATTGAAGTTTCAAGGCTTTCAACTCAGTGCTTCATCTGCTAAATTAATTAATAAGCTGTTTTAATATTTACAATTTCTACCTTCAAAACTTTATAACTTTTTATAACTTCTACCATTAAATACTGATTATAAAACTGCATAAACAAAATTTCTAACAATTCCTGAATTTCTACAATCGATTTTATATATTAAATATAATTTCCATAAATTAATAACAAATTAAGAATACTTGAAATTTAATATTTTTTAACATTTGTTTATCTCACATTCAAGTTTTAAGGCTTTCAACTTAATGCTTCATCTTCTAAATTAGTAAAAAAGCTGTTTTAATAATTACAATTTCTGCCTTCAAAATATGTATTTACCATTTAATACTTCTTATAAAACTTCATAAACAAAATTTTTAACAATTTCTGAAGGCTCAGCTAATAAATCATAATTATAGGCACCTCCAAAAAACCCCGAATGACACCTCTTTAAAAGTGATTGCCTATAGGCAATTGACCCTTTTAATAATTATAATTTCTATACGAGTGAATAAATCAGGCATTTGAATCTCTGCATTGAATATGAATCACTCGAAACCAGCTGCAGTTCAGACTGGGCTTAGACCCAATTCATCAACACTCCAAATGGGTCACATCAATAAACAAAAACATAAAATGTCTCCAGTATTTTTCCTCCTCTGCTAGCAATTTATGCAAATTTTTATACGTACATAATACCCATTTATTGACTCGCTCGTTGTCAGAAGCGATCATTGGCAACGGCATTTTAATGCCGAACAAAAACAACACGGCAAAAAAAATCAAAAAGAATCATAAATAAATAAAAATAACTTGGCGTGCCAGACTCGGACTCAAGTCAAAAAGAAATTGAAATTATAAGTACCTGGGCATAATTTCACCCCGGGGAAGGGACCCCAAAGAAGTGTCCAAAAGAACAACAGGTTCATAATTGAAATTCATGTTTGTGGTTCTTGTCTTGCTGTCAAAGAGTTACCGTTCGCAAGTCTGAGTTGCCCCAAAGTCCAATCGAAGCCACTGGGGAGACCTAAGCCTAAGCCCAGCCACTTAAAGATTCCGCGAGCCTGCCAAGGCGACGCTCCACGCATTCTTATGAGGTCATTTGCGTGGGGAGCCCACTAAATGCTCCATCAGAACCCTTGCCAAGTGGAAAACTCGAAAAACTCCGTTCGTGGAAAACCACAAGCTACACACAGTGGTCATTTAGGCAAGAATTTTCACAGAAATAAATATATTAGGCTTCAAAATAATACGAAAAACTCTTAAAAAAATTTTATTTTCACAATTTATGAATGGAAACATAAGTCTTATGATTTATCTATTAATTTAAAACTTAAATTGTTCGATTTGGGCCTGCAAGCTCTCCGCACTTCGCAGCTCCACACATTACTCATACGACCCGTGTTTCATGCACAAAAATACGCTACAAAAATCTATTAAAATTATCACACGCCATGTTGACCTCAGCGGCGAGCAAACATTACTCAAAACCCCAAAAAAAAACCTTTAAAAAATCCCAAAAGAGTAAAAAAGTAGGTTTGTGTGGGTCTGGCGAAAAATCCATAGCCCCAAAAAGAAAATAAAGCGACCGCAGCCAATAAAATGAAAAATGCTGGCGCAAAAATATTGCAGCTAAAATAATTTGCCACGCTCGTAAATTTTCAGCTCATAAAACAGAAACGAGGCAACACATTTGTTGTGTTGTTGTGTGTGTGTGTGGCTCTCGGGGGAGTGAGTCAGTGTCGAGCATTTCTCGAATTGAGTCAGATTTTCGTTTGGTTTCTGTTAGAGACCTTTTGCTGATCGACAGTTGGCTTGATATATGGGCCCTTGGCCCCATCATTTGCATGTGAAAGGCAGCAAGAGAGGCCGGGATAAAAAATTTCACTAATTTGCCAAATGATTATTATGTTTGCCTAAGCAACGTTAAGTGTTGCCATAAATTAAAAGAAAAGCCAATCAGGTTTGGCAAACAAAAGAATCGGGGTTTAAGTAACAGAACAAACTAAAAATACACGTATTTAACCCTATGAAAATTCTATGAAATAGCTGAGAAAAGGAAGTAAAGTTGATGTGTAAATCATCTCTAGAATTAGCAATTCGTAGGCCTCAAAAAAAGTTCGCCTTTAGCATGACAAAAGCGCCCGTTCTTCGTTCTCATTTGCGCAAAAGAAATATATATTCAGATTCCGGCATTCAAAACGAAAGACTTAGACAACGAACTTGCATTGACTCGAGAGCCAAAAGCGCTTGCATGAGCATTAAGATCCGCTCTCGACCTGCGCGGGCAATAAAAATAAAAATCAAAATCGAAATAAAAATAAAAATAAAAATCCGACGACAAATCTACAAGAAACGAAATTGAAGCGAAGAATGCAATAAAAACAAAGCCAGAGAGAAGAGAAATTAACGTAAAGATAAGCGGCAATGCGGTGGGGATTTGATTCGAGATTGCGCTCAAGTGGCAGCCGAAAGTGTTGCAGGGCGATAAAAGTTTAATCAAAATTTATGGGAGGGAAGCGGCGGAGATGCGGAGATGCAGAGAGAGGAAAGAAGGTCTCAAGCTCTGATTGCCCAATGGGCCATAGAAGCAGACGATTCACGCTGAAAAACACACCAAGAAAAATGGGGAAGAAATTACTAAAACTATGACTTGAATTTAATTTAAAAAATATTTTTATCAACTGTTAAACTTTTTTAAATTTAAAAATATATTAGATATGTATTAAAATTTCTTATACGACTTTAATAAGATATTTTTTGATAAGGAAAAGCATTACATTTAATATTTCTATTCATTATATTGAAGGTATTTATATTCAATTTATTTATTTATTAAAATATATCTTAGACCTTACTCTAAGTCTAATATCAAAACCCCTTTAGTCATAGAAAATTCTTTATATTCTTCACAGATTTTTTTCTCAGTATATCTTTATCTTTTGAAGCTCATTGGTTTTCCCTAAATCTTTTCCTTTCCTCACACAGTCCCCGGAGCTGGACTATCGGCACGAGCTGATGGGACGTCTGCATAAAATCGAGCCCGCCGATGTTGAGCTGGAGGTTCTGGCAGCCGCCGCTGCAGCCGCCAACAACAACAACAACTCCAGCAGCAACAATAACAACAACAATAGCAGCAATAGCAGCAGCAACAACAGCAACGGCTGCCAGACACCTACCAGCAACAGCAACAACAGCCTGACAGCAGCCACTGTTGGCAGCCATCAACAGCATCAGTTCCACCATCACCTGCACCACCATCACTCGCACTCGCATCAGCACCACCATCAGCACCACCACGCCCACAGCCTGCAGAGCGGCGAGAGCGGCGAGTCGTGGCATCCGCATCCTCATCCCCATTACCCCGGCGACCAACAGCAGCAGCAGCAGCTCCAGCCCGCCGGCTCACCCAACTCCAACTCTAACTCCGCGTACGGATGTGCCCCGCTCTACGATGGAGCGCCCTACGAGGTGGCCCTGGGCTATGGGGCAGCCAGTGGAGGAGCGACTGCCGGGAGCAGCGACAAGGAGTATCTGTATGGTGAGTTAAGGAGTTTATAAAAAAAATTAAAATTATATAGAAATTATAAAGATTAAAAATTAAATTATATAAAATTAAATATGAATAATAAAGAGATTCCCTTCTTGAGAAATGATAGAGAGTTTTTGGGTCTTAGGTCTTAGGGATTTATTATGAAACTCTTTAAGAAACTTTGAATTATTTTGTTTAAAAATTATGCTGTGTTAAAGCTAAGACTAGGATTGGACACACAAAATTACACGCCTGGTGAAATCTCACAAGTCAATAGCAAAATGTTGAGAAAAGCCAGCAATGGCAGCTTGTTTAAGGTCCGATGCCGAAATGTGAAATCTGAAACCTCAAAAATAAAAATTTGTAGACAAGCGGGAGACGCTCTAAGCTTAGAAATATATTTAAGGCATTGACGACCCAGGGAATGAGCTATAATAAAATGAATTAATGATATATATAAAAATATAGGAGACTTTCTGAGGTATAAAAGAGGTATAAATTCATAAAACCTAATAATTTTTCTATAACTAATTTAGAGCGTAGAAAAGCAGTCTTAGAATAATAATTATATTAATTTATATTAATAATTATAATTTATAGCTTTAATTTGAGATATATAAACGGTATAAAAGAGGTATAAATGCATAGAGCCACTTCAATTTTCTGTACCCAATTTAGAGTGTATAAAAGTAGACTCAGAATAATAATTTATAGGTTTAATTTGAGATTTAATGCTAAAATAAATAGTATATATTTTCTGCCATCCATCACTGTACCAAAATCTCTTCTCAACATGAAGTATCTTTTTTTTCTGATTGTTTAATCTGCCTCTAAAAATAGTCAAACAAATCGGCAGCTGTTTCAGAAATTTCATGCATATGCGAGATTTCATTGTGTGCCCATCCATTGATTATTTGCATAATGCGTTAGCAGGCGATTATAATTCGATTTCTGTTTGCCTCTGCCTCCCCGTTTAGAAACCAAAAACAAAGAGGCTGCTCTGTACGCCGATCCGCTGGACGATCCCTATCAGCGGCCGGTGCTCTGGGACGATATTACTACCTCAATCCAAAATATCGATCCGGAGAACGCGCTCATGCTGAGCACTCACAGTGGGAATAATAGCAACAACAATAATAATAATGGCAGTGGCAGCAACAGTGGCACTAACAGTGGCAACAACGACTCTGCCACATCGCAGTTGCCGCAGGTCAAGATGGAGGCGATCGATGAGAGTCTCCTGGAGACCTTCTCGACACCCCTGCTCAGTCCCCTGGAGATCAAAACGGAAAAACAGCAACAGCAGCGACATCAGCAACAGCAACAGCAACATCAGCAGCAGCAGCAACAGCAACACCAGCAGCAGCAATACCAGCAGCAGCAGCAGCAACACTATCAGCAACATTATCAGCAACAGCAACAGCAGCACTTGTACCATCATCACCCCAGCCTGGCGCTGTCCGGACTGCCACCCGCCGTCGAGGTGGTGGAGTTGCAGCTCCACCAGCAGCAGCAACAACAGCAGCAGCAGCAGCAGCAACATCTGCAGCAGCATCTGCAGCACAGTGGCAGCAGCAGCCCCAAGCTGGCGGTAGCGACGACCCCCGGCGACAGTGGCAGCAACACCTCCTCCTCCTATCAGCAACAGTACGCATCTCAATTGGTCGGCGGTTCCGGATCCAGCGGCGCCAGCGGCTACCTCAACGGCAGCAGCAGCAACTCCTATGGCTACAGCTGGCACAGCAGTCAGGTGAGTGACTCCTATTCTCTCCGCCAATTGGGGAAAATATTTACCGAAGCCTCGCAAGTTCTTAGAAAAAATACACCTAAAAATTTAAGGTTCTCAAGTCAAATTAAATATTTTTTTAGAGCCATTTACCTACTAAATTTCCTTTAAAAGTTATAGCAATTTTTTAGATTTATTTTAACTTTTCTAAATACTGTTTCTTCTCTCTGTAGACCTTCCACACCAAATACCAAATACACCCGCCATCAGTTGCCGCCTCGGTGGCAGCCACCGCCACTGCCACGCCCACAGCTCAAATCGGTGCTCAACAGCAAACGCAGCAGCAGCAGCAGCACGCTGCGCAGCATCAACAGCTGCAGCAGCAGCAGCTCTGCCCCCCGGCGGCGCCCAGCACCCCCTCGGCCTCGCTGTCCTCCTCGTCGGTCTCCTCCTCGTCGCTCTCCTCCTCCTCCGCCAGCCGCCACATGTTCGTGCCGCCGCTAACGCCGCCCAGCTCGGATCCCGGCAGCCCGGGCTCCTCGATGGTGGCCGCCGCTGCCGCCGCAGCCGCCCAGCGACGCACCACCCCCCCGCCGCCTTACCAGCAGGGTCATGTACTGGGCGGACTCTGTCCCAGCTTGGTCAATCCATCGCCCACGCTTCAGTTGCTAAGCGGAGGAGGTGCCACGGGGAGTGGCAGCTCCACGGCCACGCTCATCACCCTCACGCCCGCCAGTGCCATCAACCAGTTGCAGGCGCAGCAGCAGCAGCAGCAGCAGCCGCAGCAGCAAGTAGCGCAGCAAGTGTCCCAGCAGCAGCAGCAGCCACCCCCCACCCCCCGTACGTCGGGGGGCGGGAGGCGTGGCCGGCACTCGCATCATCAGCCGGGAACTGCGGCGCACATCGCCAGCCTGATGAGCGTGCGGACGGTGCGCTACAATCGGCGGAACAACCCGGAGCTGGAGAAGCGACGCATCCACCACTGTGATTTTGTGGGTGAGTTCTAAGGAATATCCGCCCTTCTTGCAGGTTTTAATAGCGCAAACAATATTACCGGTCATTATAGTTGCTTACCACTGTACTAATCAGAAGTTAAGAGAAAATAAGAGAAGTTACGTGCACTGTGAGAGAGAGAGATTTATTATTATTATTATTTATTATTATTTATTATTATTGAACACAAGATAGAAGTTTCAAATAAAACCCCGGTGGTTTATAGCAAAGAATTTACACAAATACTTTGAAAGAGAAAACGAAAGTCATACATCTGAAAGATGTATAGGGAATGCTTACTGCAAGTTAAAGATATAGCTAACTCGGACACTGCGTTTCCTCATCTCTCGTTGCCATTCGCTGCATGCTCTCCTCTCGTTTATCATTTCGCGCGCTTTGCGACACTTTTCGTAACAAAGTCAAGACCCCCTTCAAGACCCCTTAAAGACCCCCCTTTGAGACCCCTCTCAAGCCCCCATAAGACCCCCTCAAAACCCCCCTTCAAACCCCCAAGCAGACCCACGTGCGTTCCTCATTGCGCATGCGTGGCGCGTTTTTCCAATCGGCATTTATTTATTCTCTATTTATCTATACATTTATTTATTATCTTTCTGGCTTCGTCTGTTTGCTGTTTGGTTTTTTTTCCCTGACTGGTGTCACTGTCGCTGTTGTGGCGCTTTTTCTATTGCCTTCTTTGTAATTCTAATTAGGCAATTGCCATATTTATGTAAGAGCTCAGGCCTTTGTTACAGTTGCAGGCTTTCCTTCTGGGCCAATAAGGTGGGCGAGAGATCTCCGAGTCAGTCAGCTGATGATGATGGATGGCAGAAGCTGTGATAGGAAGGCAAGGAAGTAATTAGAAATGAGTAGAGGTTCCTTAAAGCAAAGTACACATCACTTCCAATTTAAAATATCATTCCATTAATCTTTCAAATACCTTACAGCATCGCTCGAACAAAGAATCTAAATTTAGCTGCCAACAACTTTGAATAAAAAATAAGAAAAAAAAACATTACAAGCCAAGTAGCTTAATCGCGTCAAGATCATCCCAAGAATAAGCCAAAGATGAGATCACAACGCCCCCTACTCGCTCGGAGGCCCGCTTCAAATAGAATTCCCCGCTATATCGCCACTATCCATTAGCCATGGAATGGATCACTATTAGAGGGGCTTGAAAGCACTTAAGGCGACGTCTCAGACTCAGTCCCAGACTCGGTCGGAGTCAGTCTGAAAATCCAAGTGTCCGAATGTCCCTTGTTCAACTCGATTGGGTTCGACTACGTGCGTTGCCACTAATAAATAATTGACAATTGTCTGACACGTTTGCCATGGCCATTTTGAGCCAACTATGGGTATTCGCTCGCTTCGGAGCTAGCAGAAATGCTGTCTAAATGAAGTTATTATGCCATAAGCGCACGCATCAGACCGATACTTGGCAGTGAGTTATGTCTGGAGTTCCTGCGATTTAGCTTCGAATTCGGCTTCGCTTTTTCGGTATCTAGGTATCTCTCTAACTGTCCAAACTGTCGATCGTTGCAGTTGCAGTTGCAGGTTAGCCAGCCAGTCAGTGCTGGCAATTTTAAAGCCAGATTTGGGCGAGTAATTTAACAAATAAAATTTTGGAAAATTTATTAAGTTACTTGTTGTTATTTGGTTTAGTATGTAGAACTTTTCTTCAGTTAATCTTAAATTTATTTAGCTATTTTTACCTTTAAACTTTAAATGTAGAGTTGTAAGTACTATAATTTTCTGGCTGATAGTTGGTTGTCAGCATTGTGTGTTCGCGGTACGTTGTTCGGAGTACGTGCTGGCCCCATCTTTGGGCATCCTTTTAAGTGCCTCATAAATGTCACCAGCTCTGCATTGGCGGTGTTGCAAGCCTGGCAACCTGTTGCAAGTGCATCTCGTGCAACTTTCACCTGCTAATTAAAGGACCACGCCCACTGACCCACTTTCTGGCTCTGCCAAAGAGATTCCACAGAGAGACTCCGACTCCTCTAATGTGCCATTCGATAACGAGGTTCTAGGCACTTTAAAAGGCCATTAATATTGATTAGGAGTTACCATTTTATTGATTTTAAACTCTACACCTTTGGCCCATCCTCTCTTATATATTTTCTAAATATTTTCTTGTTAGCCTAACCTTTACCTGTACTTTTCTTTTCTTTTTAGGCTGTTCCAAGGTGTACACAAAGAGCTCCCATCTGAAGGCCCATCAAAGGATCCACACGGGTAAGTTTTCCATTAAAAAACGCTGCCCACTAAAACCTCCCACTCGATGACCCCGGGTCTGACCCGCTGTCACAGTCTGGACCACTGCGATCCCTCAGACCTCGCATGTGGGCCGCAAAAACTAAAGCTTAACGAGAAAGAAAGCTAACTTCGGTAAACCGAAGTTGGTATACCCTTGCAGTCTGCAATTGGATCATTGAAAATCGAACCATTTTAGTAATGTTGAAAAAACATCGAATTTTGTAAGTTTTACAAATTACATGTAGAATTTTACATTTTCATATAAATGGACCGATCGCTTCTATGGCAGCTATATGATATAATAGACCGATCTTAATGAAATTAAAACCGTAATTCTAGAACCTTAAAAAAATGCTATATCTCAAAATTTATAGAAATTCGTTGAAAAACAGAGAAGTTAAATTTTTTTTTATATTAATTTCGCCATCATTCCTATGGCAGCTATAGGATATAGTGGTCCGATTTCGGTCGTTCCGACATATATACTGCGTGCTAAAGAAATAAGACTATGCAGAAAATTTCACCTCGATAGCTCAAAAACTGAGAGACTAGTTCGCGTAGAAACCGACAGACGGACAGACGGACAGACGGACAGACGGACAGACGGACAGACAGACGGACATGGCTAGATCGACTCGGCTGGTGATGCTGATCAAGAATATATATACTTTATGGGGTCGGAGATGCCTCCTTCACTGCGTTGCAAACATCTGGTCAAAATTATAATACCCTCTGCAAGGGTATAAAAAAATATAAAATATATGTACTGAACCGATGAGCCACCGGCGAGCAGCTGCACTCTCGGCTTTTTCGGGACGTTGGGCAACCGTCGCCTTTTGATTAATTCGCGCGCTCATATTTGTAGTTGCCAGCACATAATTTGCCAAGGCCCAGAGAGCTTCGAGCGCCCCTTTTTCTGCGAGTGTCCAGCACTGGGAGAAATTAGAGATTGCAAATAAATTTGCTGTATTTTTAAAAGGAATTTAAAGTCGACATATTTATCGAAACTTTGGTAAAAAAAAAGCCAGTAGGGATTCTTTTAAAAACAAACTATCTAAAATGTTATTTAACAAGAATTAACATTCAAAATTAAATTTTAATAATAAGTTTCTTAGAGTTTTCTTTAAAAAAAACCGTACTTATTAAAAACAGACTTTCTAAAATATTATTCAACAAGAATTAACATTCCAAATAAAATTTGAATTATTTTCCGTGTTACGATTTTCGTTGATTTTCAATTTCTGCGCCACGGAGGCAAACCACAGCGAAAATCGTGATTTGTACGGTTTGTTTTTGTGGCTGAGGCTCCGTTTTTTCCTCCTTTTTTTTTGTGGTCAGTTGCAAGTTGCCCCGCTTGCCAGGTTGCAACATCAGCGATCGCCAATCGCCGACGCCATCAGCTGGGCGCACGTTTGGCCTGCATTTCCTCCTTGCTCGGATTACACTTGACGTTCCGTTGCCCCGTTTGCCATGATCACCTGTCTTCGTTTTATGGGCCGCACGTTTAATGCCCTCGTCCAGGAACGAAACGAAAAAAATAATAATAATCATAAAAGCCAGAATCCCATCGCTCCTCTGCTGTTTTATTAATCGCACATGACCAGCTGATTTATGCGCTACTTAAAGCGCTGGCTTAAAAACATTTTTATTATTATGATTTTTGTGCGCAGCGCGCTGATTTTCACTTAACTGATAAAGTTAACGCCCAACGGGGAAAGGTTATTCTATAGTTCGGAATCGGATCGTATTCCCTTGGGATCTTTAAGGTTATTTGGAGCTTGGCTCGGGGCCAGCACGAAAGATCTCTCTGCATTTCGCAATTCCTTGGCTCGAGTGCTGCTACCGTTTGATGGCTGTCCGTTTGTTTGGCTTTCGAGTTAGTTAACAGCGTTCCGTGGGCCCAACCCAGCTCATTCATGGTCTTCGTAGATTTCATAGATTTTCCCCCCGTGGCGCCACACACTCACACATTTTTCATGCCATTTTTGAGGCGCCACCAGACTGTTGTCTCTGCTGATTAGCAACGCTCGGCTGAGAAGTGTAGAGGTATTTGCAGTGAAAAGATATTGGATATCCATCGACCGCCGACCGATTTCCACCGCAAATAGTTGTCAAAGTCATCAAGTTCGTTGCTCAAGTCTTTCGTTTGCCTGAGCTGGTGAAGAGGCTGTCCATTAGCCAAAGGAAAATAAACTATGTATTGGCAAGGTAAAGGGAGTTGCCTATATCTGTGGAAGATACAAATTAATAGAATGTTTTTTTAAATATATAAACTAATTTCTGTCCATTAGCCAATGGAAAATAAACTATGTATGGGCAAGGTACAAGGAGTAGCTCATTTCTGTGTTTGAGCTTTTATTAAAAAACCCTTTATTTATAAAAATTTAAAAATAAAACCCTTATTAAAAAAAAAAAAAAAAAATATCGCTTAATTATGCTCACAACCTCCTATATCAAAATATTCTGGCTGGAAGATACAACAAACTAGAATGTTTTTTTATTATAAAAATTAACTTCTAACCTTATTCCGGACTTTCCACAGCCTCAATTTCCATCCTCTCATCTTCAGTTCTCCCATAAAAAAAAATAGAAAAACCTCTTGGCTCGTAAATTTGTCATTTTTATTTGGGCTTTTTGTTTTTATCTAGCTGCGTCGATTAGAAAATCACTTGGTAACTAATCTTTATGCAGCCGGCGAACGCATAAATTTTCCATATCGTATCTCGGCGACGGGATACGGGAGACTGGCCAGTCCCTAGGACTCGGCTTGGCTTATTTTGTACTGATTTGTTTGCTAATATGTTCGCGCTGCCATAAATTAGTTTGATTTTATGCCCAGCGACTGGAGGAGGTCTGGTTGGGTCTAGTCCGGTCTGGGTCTGGACCTAGCCGCCGGCTCTCGTCCGGAGTCGCGATTGGAGCCTGAATTTATTTATATTGCCGCCGAGTGGCCTTATCGCGGCTGTAAGTAAAATTATGAAGTAATTCCGTCGAGCTTATCGCGTTGCGTTCATCGCACATTACAAAACAACATTTACATAACTTTTGTCCGTTGGATTTGTTTGTGGTTAGTCCGCTTTTGTGATCATTGCCAAATTTAATTCCCACGGCCAGGGAGGTCTTTTTGTCCATTTGGGCCGATTCTAGGCGTTATTGTCAGTGTTGGCGGGGTTTTTTAATCATTTAAAAAATATTAAATATAAACAAAAATTATTAAAAACCGAAAAACCAGCTTATACAATTTTTATAATATTTTTGTTAGGATCTAAATTACTTATTTTAATTTAAAAATTAAATTTATAAATTTAAAAAAAATAAATTTATAACCGATTATGCTCACAACCTCAAAAATTGAAATATTTTGGCTGGAATTTTTTAATCATTAAAAAATTATTAAATATATACAAAAATATTTAAAAACCGAAAAATAAGTTTAAACAATTTTTATAATATTATTTTAGGGATCTAAATTATTTATTTTAATTTAAAATATTTAATTTATAAAGGAAAATTAATTTATAACCCAAATAATGCTCACAACCTCCAAAATTTAATTATTTGGACTCAAAACATACCCAACTCTGCTGATGACTCACTCGATTGGCAATTTCCACATGCAAAATGCCCCACGTGGCCGTCTAAGCCCGCGATTATGCTCAGGCCCGGCATCTCGAAGGCATCTCGAGGCACTTAAGTTCATTAAAAGAGATCTAAATAAACCAATAAGTCACACCACGAGTCGAGGGGCATTGGGTTTCTATCCGAAAATCCCCGGCAAAGTGTCAGCTGAGTGCCACTCGAGATCTCTTGGCTTCGAGGGCCGCCGAAAAGTATCCCAAATATCCGATCAGACCAAACAAAATTTGTGCGTTTGTTCGATGTACAAAAAATAATAATAAACAACCAAGCTATACACAAGTCCCTCCACTCGCTTTGATGTTGGCTGAGATCTCGAGATTCAGATGGGAGATGGGTTCGAAATATGTATCTTTGTGAGAGCTGTGAATATTGGATGAATTGGAGGGAAAGTTTGCTATTTTAATTACATTCCAATTTATTTAAATTCAATTTAAAAAGAAATTAAATGTACTGATATTTTTTAAAGATAAATCCCTTCAAATGAATCCCTATCCCTAAAAAAAGCTTGTAAAGCCCATAAATTCTTTTGAAAAATTGCTTAAAGGATCTGGAATAATGGAAATAATAAACCAAAATAAAAGAAACTCGATTTCCCTAGTTTAAGTTTTGCTATTTTAATTACATTCCAATTTATTAATTTAATTCAATTTAAAGAGAAATTAAATTTGCTGAGATATTTTTTTAAAGATAAATCCCTTTAGATAAAAGCTATCCTTAAAAAAAGCTTTCAAAGCTGTAATACTAGTTTGTAAAGCCCATAAATTCTTCTTGAAAAATTGCTAATAATATCTGTAATAATGGAAATAAAATAAATTCGATTTCCTTAATTTCTTGACCCCTTCAAATCATTGTCTTTCAGCACCAAAATCTCAATTCTGCATACCCCAAAAACCGAAATCCAATTCGAGCTTGTCCCACGGATAATCCATTCGATTCGCTCCACAATCCGCTGCCCCAAACAACCAAAAATGTCAAGTTCAGTCACAAATCTCCGACCGCAATAATTATTTCATTCAATTTCAATTTAAATTTGAACACGAATGTTTATGTTTATGTCGCATATATACGAATTGTTATGCCAATGAACTGGAGAGGCAGGGGTTTTCGGGTCTGGGTTAGTCATAAAAAATGGGGAAATAACAAAGAGTTTCGCTCACCGGCCGGTGGAATTTTGTTCGTATTTTTCTATTGGAGTACAGTGGCGAATGCCTTTTGCCTTGGCCAAATGTCTTAGCCTGGTAACAACCGAATGGTAATAGAAATCACAAAGTACAAAATACGTAACATGTAAACTTGTGTAAACTGCAGCTGCCGTTCTGTTGTCATTCTCCTATTGCCTCCGAAACAATGAAGTATCAATTATTTCTCAATTATTTCCACTTCCAAATCGATTTTGCGTCGAATTTTATAATATTTTGCAAAGCTCTCTGGGGATTTTTAGGTAGAAAACATGCTCCTTTGAGATAGCGATTGTTAAAGAATATCCTCAGAAAATCTATGATTTTAGATCGTATAAATGACAATAACTTCTCTCAAAATTCCTACACAACTTGGAGCTGTAATAACATCGATTGTGCCCTTACTCGATATTTTCGTTAGTGTAGTTCAAACCATCGATACTATCGACAAAATAAAATGTAAAAATAACTGTTATTTTGCTTAAACAAAAACAGATTAAATGGCAAGAATAATGGCAATTTATACAAGATTTCACATCACATTATTGTCTATAAGAATTCATATAAAGATAGTTTTTGATATTTATGATTAAAAATGAAATACAAATATTTTGGTTCGTAAGAATATACGAATTTATGATTTTATTTATTTTTATATGATATTTATTGACAAAAACTTGTATATTTTATACGAATTCACTGATTTGCTGCTAACGCGATGTATCGATGGTGGAAAAACACAATCGATAGTGACGCGGAGCACAACATCGCCGATACTTTTAGAGCTCTAATACTTCTTTAAAAAGATTTTATAGCTTTAGAAATGCTTAATTCTTCCATCATAAATTTATTTTAATTTTCTCCTAGTCATCACTAATCCGTACCCAATTTTTCCATATTTTCAGGTGAAAAGCCGTACACCTGCCAGTGGCCCGAGTGCGAGTGGCGGTTCGCCCGGTCGGATGAGCTGACGCGCCACTACCGGAAGCACACCGGAGCCAAGCCCTTCAAGTGCATCGTCTGCGAGCGGAGCTTCGCGCGGAGCGATCACCTGGCGCTCCACATGAAGCGGCACCTGCCCAAGAACAGCAAATGATATACAAAATCAAAATCAACAACTACAACCACAATCCAAAGGACTTTAGCGTAGATAAAATGAATTCGTTTAGTTGAAAGGTTAACTACTACATGGTACACACACACACACAAACTCTACTCTAGACACACACACAGCTAACCAATGTAATCGCGGATATAGAAGTTATATGTCCCACAACTCAATTAACTCAAATGCGAAGTAGGTTTAAGTAAATGAAATTACCACCTGCTTGACGGAAATCCTACTCTAGCAACTAACACGCCTAACCTATATATATAATATAACTTAGCTCGTTCCGCACCCCAATCGAGACAAGAGAGAAAGCAAATTCAAGTAGGTTTAGCCTAGGCTTAGGTCACGTGTATAAAATATATTGAAACACTTTGTATACATAGTTTACTAGAAATACATATAGATGTTAAATCTGAATTTTGAGCCCGGCGTATTCTCGTGTATTCTGTATTTATATCAATATTTGTAAGTGTCGTATACTGTTTCCACCAAAAAGTGCTGGCACAAAGAAAATCAAATAAACATTCGTGAAAACCAACTGGCATTAATTCGGGGATTCGCTTTCCGGTGGAGCCTGTTGGGGCTTGGCATATTGGGTTGTCCAGGCGCGAGCGGTTCGATCGTGCTGCTCGCGCTGCCGCTTGTACACTGTGGCAATTTCGGGCTCCAGCGGATCATCCGGATTCGGATCGGCCAAGAGGGACTGGAGCGATATGAGCACCTTGGCCACGCTCAGGGCAGGCGACCATTTGGTGCTCAGGATGTCCAGGCAAATGCACCCAGAAGCTGCTATGTTGCAGTGGTAGATCTTTGTCAGGAAGTACAGCTTCGGTGGCGAGAAGGGATAGTTAAAACCAAAGCGCACGTCCAAGTGAAATTCCCCACCCTCGTACGGGGTGTCCTTGGGTCCCGAAATCGTAGCCTTCCAGTTGAAGATGTTGTCGTTAACAACCTCGATTTGGCAGCCCTCAATCGGATCCTGCATGAATTTTTGTAACTCACGCGTGAGGCGCCTTACGATTTGTTGACGACGTTCCTCGGTCGGTGGACCCAGGAAGCCGGCTCCGGGTCCGGCTGGGGTGACCAGATTCGGAGTGGAAGTGCGGATGGCACCGGTAGTATCTGGGTTATCTGGCGAAAAACCAGGAAGATAGGTCAGAGCGGTTCTTATCATAGCCTGTATGGCTTCCTGGAGTCCCCTTCGGCGAATAAAAAGAGCATCCTGAGCTGCCTCAACTGCCACAGCTGCCTCGCGTGTTGCCTCTAGGAGTACGCGAACTCGGCGGCGTCCTCTCGGGGCATTAGTAATGGCACGAGAGGCCCTGGCAATCGGCAAGTTGGCCGGAGTCGTGTTGGCCTCTCGGATCCGCCGGAGTCGCTCGCTGCGACGCGGAGTCTCGCTTCCGGGCTGAGCAGCAGCCCCAGCAGGTTGCCTACGGCGCGGAGGCATGATCTTCTGGAGAGAACAATAAGTAAAAAACCAGGGAAGTACCAAAACCACGTGGTTTTTTTCGGGAATTTTTACCTCTAATATTATTTCCGTATAAAAGAACACGAACTTTTTCTTGTATCAACTTTTCAAAAGAATTTTCCGCTGAAGTTATAAAAACACGTGTCTACTTTCCGAATGTAAGCGGAAAATACACAGGAACAGCACAAATGAGATGACAAAACGACGCCAGGCACGCTACGATAAATTCTTTCTGAATAGCGTTGCCACTTTGTTCGCTTTAGTGTGGCCCTCGCAGTAAGTTTCAGGGCTGGCGAGCAGTGTTGCCATTTGAGCTTATTTCAGGCTAGATCTAGCATATTTGAAAATGAAAAAGCTTATAGCCTGAAATATAGCTTAATTAAAAGTTCATATATCCTATTTTAGCCATAAATGTATTCGTAACTTTAACGAAATTTTTTAGAATGAATATAAGTATGCACCAGGCTTTTTTAATACGCACCAGATATACAAAAGTGCCTTATGTTTTCAAAAGAATTAATAATGCATATTCGTAAAAGGTTTTTATAAGCTCCAATTGATTTGATTTATATAATATCTGCTTTGTCAAAATATTTTAACATATTAAATGTTGATGATTTAAAATAACAAAAGGATCAAATTTATCTGATTTATTGAAATCACAATTTTGTCATTGTAAAATTTTTGGCAGAGGTTCTTTTTTTGTTATATTTATAATGATATATTTTTTAAACTTATTTTTATTGGGCTTTTCTTATATGGGATGCGCAGGCAAGAGGAATGCTGCCACACGTAACATTTGCCCCAAAAATACCTCATGCTTATTCAAAAATATGATAAATATTTAAACAAGGAAGACAATTTTGATGGTTATTTTCATAGATTTAACATCAAAAAACATCTCCACCTCTACTATTCTGCCGCTCAGCCCCTGGCAACACTGCTGGCAAGTAAGTTTATTAGCTTTTAAATGGCTTAAAAAAAATTTTCAGCGAAAGCTAAGTATCTAGCTATTAAATAAAACAAATATTTTTTAGGTTTTTTATTTAATATAGAAATGATTCGTCTTCTTTTGACCGTAGAAATTCAAAAGAATAATTTATTGTTAGTAAATAATTTTCAATTTTAGCGAGCTGGCGAAAACAATTAATCCGGGTATTAGCGCTCCGGGGGAGTCTGGCCGGGCTTGGCATATTGGGTTGTCCAGGAGCGAGCGGTTTGATCGTGCAGCTCGCGCTGCCGCTTGTACTGTCTGGCAACGTCGGGCTCCAGCGGATCGTTCGGGTTCGGATCGGCCAAGAGGGACTGGAGCGATAGGAGCACCTTGGCCACGGACAGGGCAGGCGACCATTTGGTGTTCAGAATGTCAAGGCAAATGCACCCAGTATCTGCAATGTTACAATGGTAGATCCTTGTCAAGAAATACATTGACGGCGGACTGAAGGGATAGTTGGGACCAAAGTGCACGTCCAAGTGAAATTCCCCACCCTCGTAAGGGGTGTCCGGGGGTCCCGAAATCCTAGCCCTCCAGTTGAAGAGGTTGTCGTTCACAACCTCGACGTGGCAGCCCTCAATCGGATCCTGCATGAATTTTTGCAACTCACGCGTGATGCGCCTTACGACCTTTTGACGACGTTCTTCGGGAGGCGGCGGGCCGACCAGGAAGTCGAATGGCGTCGTTGATGACACGGCTCCGGGTCCGGCTGGGGTGACCGGATTCGGAGTCGAAGTGCGGATGGCACCTGTAGTATCTGTAGTATCTGGGTCATCTGGCGAACCTCCAGTAAGAGAGCGAATATCGGTTATCATGCTCTGCAGCGTATCTAGGAGTCCCGAAAGAGATTCCTCAGCTATCTCGCGGTTTGTCACTGGGACTACGCTCGGGGGAGGGCCCTGCCTGCGACGGAACGGCGTGCGTCGTCTCGGGTCGTTAGTAATGGCGCGAGAGGCTCTGGCAATCGGTAAGTTGGCCGGAGTCGTATTGGCCGAAGCTCTCAAGGTCATGGCCGCGGGCTGAGCCGAAGCCTCTCGGATCAGCCGGAGTCGCTCGCTGCGACGCGGAGTCTCGCTCCCGGGCTGAGGTTGGCCAGACATGATCTTCTGGAGAGAACAATACGTAAAAACCAGGAAAGTACTAAAACCACGTGGTTTTTTCGAGAATTCTTACCTTTAATATTATTTCCGTATAAAAGAACAGGAACTTTTCTTTGTATCAACTTTTTCGAATGTATTTTCAGCTGATGGTATGAAAGGACGTGCCTATTTTTCGAATAACAGCGGAAAATTCACAGCTTAAAATGAGATGACCAAACGACGCCACGCACGCTACGAAAATGTTTCATTCGATGTTCGAACAGCGTTGTCACTCAGTTTGCTTTAGTGTGGCCCTCGCCGTAAGTTTCAGGGCAGGCGAGTAAGTTCTTTAGCTTTTAAATAGCGAAAGGTAAGAACATAGCTATTAAATAAAAAAGATATGCTTTTTGTTTTTAATTTAATATAGAATACATTTGGGTATAAAAATTATGTTGGGGACGCTCTTAGTTTAGTCGCAATCCATCTTTGAAGTTTAGCCTAATTCCCAAACAAAATTCGGTTGGCAACCGTTCTACGCAAACACACACACAGTGACAAATTATGAATACACAAAATCCATGCGCCTGTTTGTGTGATCGGTACAGTGGGCTGTGAAGCATACAATTTTTGTTAAAATTTGCTTGGCGTTAATACTATATATGTCGACACTATGCACACTTTGAATACATTCATGCGTGAAATATAAATAAAACGAAAATTTGACAACGTAAAATACGTAGAAATTAACTACTTTTTAATTCCATTTATTTTGTATATCAATGTTAAGATTATATTATATATAATATTATACAGGACCTTCCCTGTCTTCCTTCCCTTATTTTCGTTTAATGTCAAAATCAAAAATCAGCTGTGCATAATAAGCTAGAATCAAAACAAAAAATAATAATTATTGCCAACTAATTAATAATAGTATTAATACTATGTATTTTAATGAAAACTATAATTGAACAAAGAATATTTTCTGTTCATACTAAAAGTCAAATTTATTATAATTCAGCTGTAAATTATTCAAATGTATTAGTAAAATTCAATCCTGTAGGGTTTGTGCTCGATCGAAGGGAGTTCAATTTAAATTGTTTGAAAGGGCACGTTTAATAGGAAATTACCATTATTAGTAAATATACTTGTACGCTTTATTTTTTACAATTTTCTAGAGGTTTATTCCAGCGAGCTGGCGAAAACAATTAATCTGGGTACTAGGGCTCCGGGGGAGCCTGGCCGGGCTTGGCATATTGGGTCGTCCACTCACGAGCGGTTTGATCGTGCTGCTTGCGGTGCAGCTTATACTCGTTGGCAATAGTGGGCTCCAGGGGATCGTCCGGGTTCGGATCGGCCAGGAGGGACTGGATCGATAGGAGCACCTTGGCCACGGTCAGGGCAGGCGACCACTCCCTGCTCAGGATGTTCAGGCAAATGTACCCAGTAGCCGCAATGTTGCAGTGGTAGATCTTTGTCAGGAAATACAGCCTCGGCGGCGTGAAGGGGTAGTCGTGACCAAAGTAAATGTCCAAGAGAAATTCTCCACCCTCGTACGGGGTGTCCGGGGGTCCCGTAATCCTTGCCCTCCAGTTGAAGAGGTTGTCGTCTAAGATCTCGGCTTGGCAGCCCTCAGCGGGATCCTTCTGGAAGTTCAGCAGCTCACGCTTGAGGCGCCCTATGACCTGTTGACTTTGGAGCTCGATCGGTGGTTCGCGCCTGGGAGGCGGCGCCAAGAAGAATGGCATCGATGACACGGCTCCTGGCACGCCTAGGGTGACCAGATTCGGAGTGGAAGTAAAGATTTGTGTTGTAGTATTTAGGTCAACGGGCGGGGGTTCGTAGATCATAGTGGTATTTAAAAAGCTCTGCAGCGTGCCCAGGAGACCCGAAGGGGATTCGCGAAAATTAATATATCCGTCATCTGTGTCATCTGCCTCTGTTGTGGCATCTACTCTCGGGGGAGGAACCTGCCAGCGTCGAGCCCGCCGGCGTCGTCGTCTCGGGGCATTGGTAATGGCGCGAGAGGCCCTGGCAATAGGCAAGTTGGTCGGAGTCGAGTTGGCCGAAGCTCTCAGGGCCATGGCCGCGGACTGAGCCGAAGAAGCTTCTCGGATCAGCCGGAGCCGCTCGCTGCGACGCGGAGTCTCGCTTCCGGGCTGAGCAGCAGCCCCAGCAGGTTGCCTACGGCGCGGAGGCATGATCTTCTGAAGAGAACAATAAGTAAAAACCAGGGAAGTACTAAAAACCACTTGAATTTCTCCGGAATTCTTACCTTTAATATAATTTCGGTATAAAAGAACAGGAACTTTTCTTTGTATCAACTTTTCGAAAGTATTTTCAGCTGAAGGTATAAAAACACGTGTCTATTATCCGAATATAAGAGGAAAATACACAGGAACAGCACAAATGAGATGACACAACGACGCCAGGCAAGCTACGATAAATTCTTTCTGAATAGCGTTGCCACTCTGTTCGGTTTAGTGTGGCCCTCGCAGTAAGTTTCAGGGCTGGCGAGTAAGTTTTTTAGCTTTTGAAAAGCGTAGCTAAGTAGCTATTATTTCTATATTAAATAAAAAACATAAAACATATTTTTTTAAATTTAATATGGAAATAATTTGTCCATAGAAATTCAAAAGAAGAGTTGAATATTAGTGAATATAATTGTTAGCTTAATTTTTTTCAATTTTCTAGAGGTTTACTTAAGCAAGCTGGCGAAAACAATTAAGTTAAAGCTTTTAAAATGTTAAAAACTAATTTTTTATTCGGAATCCAATGTGTTTTCATTTTGTTTATCTTTATAGCTACTTTTATTGCATGGGGGGTGCTGGAACTAAGCGTGACTGTACTTGACTCCAAGTTTATTCTATTAGCGATTCACGGCCTGATTTGTGTTTGTCACTTATTTATGGCGATTGCCTGGACTTTAAACAATTATTAACATTTCCCCCATACGTGCCTCGAAAGGCAAACAAACACAAATCATTGAAAGTTTCCCCGCCAGCTTTTCCTCGAGTCAACTAAAAAGACAATAATTTCATTTTGATGAGAATGTGCCTCCATGTCATGGGGCTCAATTGGGTTTTGTTGTCCGGAGCGCGCGAGATCATTATCAAAATATTTTGTACACGAAACAAACACGTCAAGCAAATGTCTTTTTTGCCCCGACCCGAAAAAATTGTTAAAAATAACAATAATAATTTCAATTGTCTGCCTGCATTTCGAATCGAGCGCGTCATGTTGTTGTGATTGGAGCTCGATAAAAAAGTGCCCCTCTTCTGCTTGCTTTTTGGCTTCGCTGAGGAAAAGTATATCATTCTTGTGAAGTTTTTAGAGGGGAAACCAATTTGATTTATCAATAATTTATGCAAGTTTTCAGGCAATTAGGGGATTATATTCTGGCGAAGATGATGAGTGGAATTAGGAACGACCAAAAGTTACATTTCCAGTTTTAAGCAATAAATATTAGTTCTAAGCTAGCTGTGATTTATAATTCATATAATTTAAAAATTAATAATTCTAAAAGTGATCCAGAAATACAAAGCTCATCTTTATTATTCCTTTAACCTTCATAAATGCCCTTATAGCTATTTGATTTTAGTTCTGTCAGCCTTCCTTGCTCATCATTATGAATTCCCCATACCTATACACAGGAAAATAATTTACTCAAATTTGTGTAACAATTTAATTAGGTTTATGAACATATTTAAAACATTTGCCCATAATTTTGAAATTAAATTTAGCACTCCCAAAAATATAAAACTAATTTACAATTTTATTTTGTATAAATTTAATTGAAATGAATTAATATATTAATTAGTAATATGAAACTGTTTGTTTTTAGACTAAAAATTCCATGTAAAAAAAACAAATATTTATTTTTTTTATGTAATTATTATTTTTATTATACTTAAGAAGCATAGTTTGCTTGTGGCTTTTTCTTGGTGTAAGGCCGATGCTTGCGACTCAGTCTGTGAGCACTCGATTATGCCCTCTGTACGCACTCGTGGGCGTTGAGACATTGGCATGCCCCCATTCATTCATCGCAGCATCCACTGGCACATCCCCGACCACAGCCACATCCACATCCACATCCATCTACATCCAGCCAGCAATCCATCCATCCAGATCCAGTGGATTCGACTGGCAAAGGCGCTGATTAATCATTTGGCGACTGACAGCTAAACTTTGCGGCCACAACGGGGCAACCCGCTTATTAAATTGGCTTAAGATCGCCGGATAAACTTAATGCAAACGCACACGACCAGCAGTACGTGTAGGAATGGGACCCCACAAATGGTTATTATTATTATTATTATTATTGTACGAGTATTATGCATACGTCGCCCGGCACAAGGGCTTTGTCTACGGCATGGGGAATATTGTTCAATCGCTTCACAAAATTGATTCGATTTCAGAGTCAGATCGCAGATGTGATATAAATCTTATGATTTCAATTAATTTGTGCGCTTTTGAGGAGGGGAGGGTGTGTGTGCACTCATTATCATTATGCCAACTTGGTTAATGTGTCAGCGTGGAGTTTATAATGATATACACAGAGAATATGTTTTAATTTGCAGCTAATTAAGCTGAGCTCCCAAGCCTGAACTCTGATTGATTCCACTCGAATCGACAGGGAATTGTGAATTGCGAATAACAAATGAATGGAAATGAATGAGATGTTTTGCAGCCACATTCGAAAGGTGATTCAATAATTAAGAACTCCACTTCCTAGTGGGTGGACTTTTATGCACACTTGGAGCAAAAATATTAGACAACAAGAAAGGAAGCTAAATTAATATACCCTGGCAGTCTGCAATTGGATCATTGAAAGTCGATTCATTCGGTACAATTAAAAAAAATACCAAAGTTTCTACATTTTTAACATTTACCTACAAATTTCACATTTACATGTAGGATTTTACATTTTCATATAAATCTACCAATCACTTCTATGGCAGCTATATGATATAGTTGTAATTGTAGAACTATGAAAAACTGCTATATCTCGAAATTTTTTTTTCATTAATTTCGCCACGAATCCTATGGCAGCTAAAAGATATAGTGATAAATTTATAATTCTCAAATATAAATGCTTTCGTTTTTAAAACCCTAAGTGATCCAGAAATACAAAGCTCATCTCTATCATTCCCTTTACCTTCATAAATGCCCTTATAGCTATTTGATTTTAGTGTTAGCTTTCCGTGCTCATCCTTATGAATTCCCCATACCTATACCCAGGAAAATAATTTACTCAAATTCGTAAAACAATTTAATTAGGTTTATGAACATATTTAAGACATTTGCCCATAATTTTGAAATTAAATATAGCACTCTCTAAAATATAAAACTTATTTACAATTATATTTTATTGTTATTTTGGCCGTTCCGACATATATACTGCGTGCTAAAAAAAAATAAGACTGTGCTAAATATTTCAGCCCGATAGCTTAAAAACTGAGACTCTAGAGTAGTTGTAGCTAAGTTTTAAAATAATTTATTTATTATCATTTTACAAAATTGATTGATTAAATAAAGAATAAAAAAAACCACAGCTGTGCAGTTTACTGGGGCTGGTTTTTCCTGTTGCCTTTCTATGGTCTCCTATATATAAATTAATACAAAAAATATAATATATAATATAAGAAAATTTATTATCCAGAGAAGCCTTACCCTTTCATCTTCTCGAGCAGCAAGTTTCTGTTGGTCAGCTTTAGAGAGAGCCTCCCTCTCTGCTCTCTCGCGCAATCTAGCGCTTCTCCTGGGCAACATTACCTTATCACCTTCTTGAGTTTTCTATATATAAATTAACAAAAAAAATAGAATATATAATATGAGAACATTTATCATCCAGAGAAGCCTTACCTTATCATCTTCTCGAGCAGCATGTTTCTGTTGGTCAGCTTTAGAGAGAGCCTCCCTCTCTGCTCTCTCGCGCAATCTAGTGCTCCTCCTGGGCAACATTACCTTATCCCCTTCCTGAGCAGCTACCACACTCATCTATTTAACATAATCATTTTAGAAGGCAAATACTTAATAAACTTATTAATCTTAAGAAGTCTTACCTCAGCAGGAGCAGGAGCACGATTTGCATTCGAGCGCTCTGTCTTCTCCCGCAGTCGCTGACTCCTCCTGGGCACCATTTTTTTTCTAAGCAAACAATTAGTTTTAAGCAATTCAAATAATATACACCTAATACCAATCCTTACCTTGATTTTTACTGAAAACAAAGCACACAAATCCTTTAAGAAGCTGGTGGTTCCTTTTCAGTCGACGAAAAGAGTGACTTGACGAAAACACCTTTTGACACTTGCAACTGCGTTGCCACACCTTGTGTTTAAGGATATTGCCACTGATTACTATTTACCTCTCTTGACGATATTAATCAGTGACAACCCTACCAAATCCATTTAAAAATCTACAAGATGTCCCAGTTCGCTTGTTTGTTAGCATTTCCTACTTCCTCTACTTCAGTAACATCAATTTGGCTGAGCACCGAGGCAACACCTTTTACTTTCGTTCGGTCCCCAGGTCCAGCTGCTGCTGCTGCTGCAACACCCACAGCAGTGACTCAAAACCCACATTCAGATATATGTAAGGCTCATCCATTTTAAGCCAGGCCATAACATAAAAGCGCCCATTAGCCAAGTGGGGGGAGGACCCCCACCAGGGGGTGCGCAGAGACGCCATCACTCGTGCCCCGTCTGGTAATCGTGACAGACATTTGGCCAAAAGGCGGGACAGGGGATGGCCAATCCAACAACCACCACACAGAGAATAATATCTGGTTCTATGGGGATTAATAATAAAAATATAGAATGGTATAAATAAAATTTAAAGGATTTTTTAAAGATATTGATAAAATATTGCCCGTATTTTACAAAATATCATATTTGCCAATTATCGATAAAATGTTTTAAGGAATAATTAATATAAAAAAATATAATGATAAAATTTTAAGTCTTCCAAGAGATATTTAGAAAAATACATCCAACAAGAAATAGTTATAAACCTCTCTTATAATAGCAATACTATATCGATACTCGTATCTCGAAAAACATCGCTACCGAATATCTTCCCTGGAGGAGAAAGCGATATTTCTTGTAGGTATGGCCTTTCTCGTGATATATCGCTTTCCAACCGATATCATACTTTCGTAAAGCTATCGTCTTTGTTCTTCAAAAACTATCGTATATATTATTATTATTATTAATTAAAATTATACATCAAAAAGCCAAAAGGACCTCCAAAACCGTTACAGTAATCCCGATTTTCCCTCTGTGCACCTCCGTAAAACCACCGAAATTGAAAACCGAAAAAACGGAAAAGCGAGAAACCGCGACGAAACAGGAACCCCGGCTAACTAGTCTGAGGAGATGTTGGCCTGGTCTACGGACTGTGGCAAAAAGGCAGGCCTTTGGGCCAGACGTGGACGTGCGCCTGCTTTGCATACGACAAAACAATATGCGACAAGGCACAAGACAGCCGAACACACAAGACAAGCTGGCTAAAAACGGCGACAACTATAATTAAGCTTAATTGCTGTTTAGAGCGACTGTTTGGGGCAACTTTTCGCCGTTGTTCCCCCGCTGCCAAAGAGACAGACGCCCACGCACCGATCCGCTCCGCTTCACCTATAATTAAATTAAATTTATAATGCGAATCTCGACGCGATAAATAAGCCTAACCAGGTGTCTTTCGGGCTCCAGATCTAGGTAATTGAAAACTTAAATCGCACTTATCGCACTCACTCACTCACCAGCTCTCTGGCTCATTGTTTCTCGTGTGTCGGGGAAATTAATTAGCAATTAAAAATGCAGTGCACAGCGTTCAGTGGATAAATGCTGCTGCAAAGCCCGGCACTCTCTCTCCCTCTAATCTGCTGGAAAATAATTCATATTTATAAATAGACAAACATTATTCAAAGTGTCCGGAGCGAGCCCGTGGCCCGAGAACCGTAAATTAAATCAAAATCAAAATGAAAACGATATGGTCTTATGCCCAGAATTTATAACGAAAATAAAAGCCAGAATACAGTGAAATCGAAAACACGAAACGAAGGGGACGCCGGGCAGCAAATGGGGACTGATCGAACATGGAATGCGCTAAGAAGATATCGAGGGAAGTGGAAATATATTCAGAATATATTTTAAATTGTATAAAAATAAGTGGATTTAATTTTGTACCAAATATTTCTTCCTAAATAATAGATTCAAAATATTATGTGACTTTGGTAAAGCCAAAAATACTTCACATGATTTTAGAATCAATTTCTGAAATATTTTTATTAATGGTTTTTTACTAAGGGCTTTCTCAAGATTTTTTAATTACCAGAAAAATACCCCAATAGGTCCTGTAAAATTATTAATTAAAGTCTCATCAAAGCAACCCCTAACCAATAATTCATTACCATTCCAGAGCACCCTTAGTAAAGGGTACTTAAAGCCATTTGGCCAGTGTCCGCCCACAAAAAAAAGGAAAATAAAAAAAGAAAAATACAGAACCGTCGAAGGGGTCGCCGTTGCTGTTGTTGTTTGCTGTTGGGAAGTTGTCCGTCGCTCTCTGGGCTTTTTTAGCCGGCGTGTGACTCAATGCAGCTGCAGTTGATCGACCGATCGATCCGTGGCAAGAAAATACAGTAAAGAAAAAATGAAACAGAAAACGGCTGCTGCATTTGGCAATGAACTTTTCGCCAGCCAAAGAGACAAAAGTCTAGACGGTGGAGGGAAAAAGCGGGTGAAAAACCGGAGGCAGCGCTGCGAATGCGCTGGCAATTTGACTTTGAACTCGGTCAAGTCGAGACACATTTGCGAAACTGTTTGCATATTTAATTGAACACCTACAACAACAATAAATAAGCTGCAGCTGTGTTGCAAAATCGCTTTTCTGCAATAATAAGCATAAGGCATAAGCATAATACTTAATAATCAGGCGCAAACAGGCTCAATGGGCCGAAATTGGCCAGCGGGCGAATCGACTTAATCCCACTGAAAGCGTTAAGTCGTGCCTGGCCAAAACTAATGACCATATTTACCATATTTAGCGCCAAGAGCTGGGGTCTATCCTATCCTCGGAAATCGTATTCTATTTCGCAGCCTTGAAAGGTATAAGTTTTTTGCACAAAGTAAGGGGATGTGACAGAAGACAGAAGAAAAGTGCCTTTACATAAACAGAAGCATCTACAAACTTAATACGGATTTTCATTTCTTAATATATGTATTGTGAAATATTTATTTTGATTAAATATATATATACATATATGTGTATGTTTATATGTATTAATTTACTATTATTTGTTATTAATTAAAGTTTTATTTTGGCTTGCAAATTTGTTGTTAGTTTGATTTATATGTAAATTTTTGTGTGATTTTATATTTATTTTAATAATATTTTTAAAATTTTATTCGCAGTAATTAATTTTATTAATTAAAGAAATTTAGAGATAGCAATATTAAAGAGTATTGACCAAATTGGTGCCTGCATAATACAATAGTTAAATAAATTTAATAAAATAAAATTAAATATATTAAGTGAAATTTTATATTTAAAATATTTTTTTTTAAAAAACAATTGAAGCTAAAAAATTTTAATGAAAAACTAGGATTAGATACCCTATTATTTAAAATGTAAATTTTTTATAACCTGCTGACTTAGCTGCCTAAACAATAATTTTTAATCAACAAATAACAAAGGTTATTGGAACCTCAACTTCTAAACGATTTGCATCTGCCTGGTACATCATTTGGACAATGAACGATGAACAATCGTTTCCTGCCCGACTTCTCCATCGACATCACTCTTCATATGTCATTCGGATTTTCGTTTATGAGCTACAGAAACACGTGTGGCAGGGACCGGGATCCGCAAGATACTTTTGATTAATTGTCGGGCACGCGACGATGCGATGCCAATCGGTGGCCCCAAGTGACAAAAATCAATGCAACTGCAAATGTGTGAGATGAGCAAGTGGCAGTGGAGGGCTGCCAGGCAGTCAGTAGGCGACAGCAGCCATAAATCTTGGTCGACCCCGGGATCGGGATCGGAGATGTCACGGGGCCCACACAGGGTCCTCCACTATCCAGGATCTCGGGCACTCTTCTGGGGAATGTGAAGCGAAACGGAAGTTGGTCGCCATCAATCTCAATTAAACTGATAGCCACAGAGCGGAGGAGACCATGTAATGATTGTACTTTAATGAGCTGGATCAGGTTTTGGTTTCTGGTCTCTTCTATATGTAATATTATTACAAACCTTTTAATTTATTCCATGCCCAAAAGTGTGGCCAACACATTTCGAGTGACAATCTAACACTCGCAACGAGCTCTCTAAATTGCGCACATCCGCCGCGGAAGGTAAAGGCAAAAGCAAAGGAGCCGCAATAATTTACAACGATATAGCGCGAATAAACGCGAACAGGGGGCGCTGTGATATTGGCCATAAACTGAGCCAAGAGCACGCGTAATTTGGCCAAAAACATTTCCATTTCCATGCAAATGGCTGAAAGCGAGGCCCAGTGCAATGGCAATCGCAATTGCGTGTTGCACAATCGTTTGCAGTCGCAATAAGAAGGCAAAAATCCAAGAGGGACGTCAGACAACCTGCTGCCTACACACACCGAGAACTGAGAACCGAAAAGCCCAGAGAACATGACATCAAACGGCAAACAAAGACCAATTACATGCAAGAAACAAACTCGGAGACAGCCCAGCCAAGTGGCTAAAAGAAAGACGAATGGGGATATACCCTGAGGATAATTCAAGAAAATTTCTGTGAGTCCCTAAATATTATTTTTATTTTATTGCAAAGTAAATCAGAATTAAATTCCTTTTTGGGGTGTTATAAATACCATCTATACCAAACCACCTCTAAAATCGCCGTTTACCGATCAAAAAAGTGTCACAAAGAACCTAATTATATAATATATAATTCAAGATAATTTAAGAGAATATCTGTGAGTTCCTAAATATTATTTTTATTTTATTACAAAGCCATAAGTCTCAGAATTTCAGTAAATCCTAATTAAATTCCTTCTTGGAGTGTTAAAAATACTATCTAAAGAGCTTGCTTTCTCAATATTGTTTCCATTACATTAAATAAAATTATATTATTTTTATAGACCCCGAACTCATGCCAAACCCCCTCTAAAATCGCCAATCTCGTTTAAAAAAGTGTCACAAAGAACCTCTAATGCCGCAGGCGGAAAACATTAGCCGAGAAAAAAAGAACCCAAGTAACATTAAAGCCCACGAACTGAGTCACCGTGGAAGATGCGTTGGACGTTCGAGTTGCTTTTTCAAAGTCGGAAAAGTCGGAAAAGTCGGAAAATCGACTGTTGCATGCTAAACGTTGCTAAATTCAAGAGCGGCCAAACATTTATCACACTCCGCCTATCGCTTGGCCCCCTTTCCGTCGCTAATTAATGATAATGTCAGGAACTAATATGCAGGGGGAAGGACCAGTTTATCATCAGTTAACGTTTTCATTAACCATATGTCACACGCACGTCGCCCTCGCATTTTCCAACCCCGCCGACGGCCGACAGCGGATCCTGGAAAATTAAATTATGCGCTTGGGGTCGCGTGTCCTGCCACGATTTCTGGCCAACTTTTGGATGACTCAAAAAAATACATAAAAATGCATAGACATACACTGGGAAATATGGAAAAATATAAGCAACTTAAGATTACTTTTTATAAATAAATATTTAATCTTACAGGAAATATTTTATTAAAGAATCCTGAGAATTATTAATTGGCGTTCCTATATTATCTATACAAAATTTAGATCAGTTTTTAATTAAATGTTATATTTGCAATTACATTTAATCTTTTTTAATAAGGAGAATTAATTTCTACAAATATAAATTGATGTGCATATTTAAGAAGATTTAAGATATTTATAAACCGAATTTAATGACTTATTTTTTGTTAAAATATATATGCTCTCTCTTTTATATTACGTATAAAAAATCCAGCTCAGTTTTTAATTAAATATTATATTTTCACTTACATTTTATCTTTTTTAATAAGGATTCACAATTCCTACAAATATAAATTTATGTGCATATTTAAAAATAAATTTACAAGGCAAATTTAGTTACTTATTTTTGTGCTAAAATATATCACTAATATTTCCCTTTTTCACATATTTTTCCCATGTGTTTTTCCTGCTCTTACTTGCAGCTACCACTCCACTTTTCCCCTAAAATTTTGTCGAGGATCCTTTGCCTCATTTTCGGACAGTTGGCTTCTCGGCTCGTGTGCCGCTGCTCTAAAAGGTGTTAAAATTGTGCCACAAAACTGTTTGACCTCTGGGGTTGTTTTTATGACCGTCTGACTTTCCACCGATGGCACATGGAACCCCCATCCCTTCCTGCTTTTTGGTTCGATTTCACTGCCAAATGATTAAGCCGCATTTTGTCGACACACTGAAGTTTATGTTTTTTTATGAGGCGCGTGCCGGTCAACTTGAAAGGTGGGCAACATTTTTTACTCCCTCGGAGCACGCGATATTCCAACTAAGGGATACGAAATATATGGATATGTTCCTGGAGAGCAGAATAATTAAAAGGGAATTAATGCGGAGAGTGTGGGGAAAACATGTGTGATTTGAAGACGTTTCGGGGGCTGAGTGTGTATCATTCCATTAAATCTCGAGCTCACCTTTCAGTAATGAGGGTTTCCTGAAGATTTAAAATGTAATTATGATTATAAGTAGTAAAGAAGGATAATAATTATAGAACTAAAATATTTAAAAGTAAATATTCAAAAGCTTTTATTAATTTTTCTAAAGTATAAGCAACATGGGTGATTTGAAGAGGTTTCGGGGACTGAGTGTGTATCATTCCATTAAATCTCGATAAATTCTTGAGTAATGTTGGTTTCCTGAAGACTTAAAATATAAATATGATTAAGAATGATTAAATTATAGAACAAAAATATCTAAAACTAAATATTCCAACATAGGGAGTACTTCAAATATTTTTATTAATTTTTCTAACATGTGTGAGGTCTTGCTAATAATTCAAAAGGCCACACAATGGAACTTTGCGCAATCGCAAACATTTCGTAGGCCTCCCCACCGTGCCGACCTCTTAACCCGTGCCTTACATTTAACCCACTAAGCCGGTAACCCAATTTCCAAACATAAAACCCCAAAAATTTGCACATCACGCCGCCGCTGATTCGTACTTCGAACTTCAATTAGCCGAAGAAACTCACGCGCCAAAATTGGCAGTCTCTCTCAGACTTGCGCAATCGCCGGATTACCTGATTGATGGATTGCTCCAGAGATCAGCGCGTTATTGGGAGTTGTTCGTAGGCTAATTCAATTGCTTTATAATTGAACTAAGGAGGCGCGACGACGGCCCACTTCGATTCGGCTTTGGAATCGCTTTAATGAGTTAACTACAGGTGAGAGAGATCTCCAAGCACACACACAGCGGGCTCCCTGGCCAAGTTAATAATCTAATGGACACGTTGTAATTTTTTCCATACTCGAAATTGCCCAATAATCGATTCATCCGATTCGATTTGGACTTGGATTTCAATTTTTCAATTTTTCAGCCACAATTGAAAATGAAATTTAATGCCGAATTAATGGAGAGTCGTGGGTTATATGTTGTGAAGTCTTTTTGGGGGAAGTGATGATGCGGTGTTTTGGCCGATGATCGATCGACGCCGCTAATTAGCCAGAGAGGCCAATCAGACATATTCCGAATTTATTTGAGGTCTCAGCTTAAGATCTGTGTGAGTCCTTTGTTTAATTAATGCACTGAAAAATTAGTCGAAAATAAATAATAAAATGCGAGCGAACGAAATACTTAAGCGGATTAAGCCGGCGATTTATCAAAAGCAATTAAAGATCCCCGAAAAGCTGGCGAGTCTCGGCTTGATTCGCGGAATGCGTTAGCGATGACAAATAGTAGCAAAAATGTTGGGCAACAAAATGTTTATAATGCTGCTAAAAGCATGTTTGTATCTCGCAGATACAAATCGCAGATCGCAAATCGAAAGCGGGCTTAAAATTCAAGTAAGTGGGCCAAAAGCAGGCGCACTGTGGTCTAGGGTACAGTAAAAACTCCACGTATTTACCCCAATTAATTATTCAAGATCTTTAAGCTTTTACGATCATCATTCATTAAAGAGACTTGAAATTGCTCTAAAAATAATCACAGAATTAAGCAGTTAAGTTGGCCGAAATTACCCTGATTATCTGTTGATTCTTTAACCCATAAAAAACACTTGGCCAATCCAAATCCAATCCTTGGCCTTTCCCCCCAACAACTGAGATGCATTTTTCGGCTGGCCAAAACCACTTGTCGGCTATCCGCCGGAGATCAAAGCCCCAGTCTCCTCGGCTGGTATCTGTGGCAAGTGGCGGTAAAGTGGGTAAAGTCCAGAGAGTGTCCGAGTCGTGGCTACTAATTACCCTGTGGGGAGCTGGACCTCGGACCACTCCGGTGGCGATTTACTGGAGCAGCTAGGCCTCCATATGGAGGCGAGAGTCGTGAGGTTCGCCTTGCGCGAAGCGTCGTCAATATTTGTCAAGCTGTCAGTTGGCCTGACATTAACGTTTGATCAACGGGGGAAATATACGGGGGCCACACTGTACAGTGGCCACAACTGGGAGCTCCGCTCCGCATCGCCAGGAGCTGGCTGGCAGTCGGCGTTTTGTGCTGTCGCTGCTGACACAGAGATAAAAATAAAATAAAGTAAAAAAAGCGAGGCGAAAACTAGTGCATGTCCGATTTTCCACTGCGGCGACACAATTCAGAGGTGACACATTAACGAGACAGTCCAAGGTGGATTTCCACTCCTTGGATGCGGGAATTGAATGGGGTAACTGGAGGGGCGAGATGGTGGCAGCCCGTTAACCAGGCGATTGTTGCCTTGACGCGCTTTTATTGGGAAAGGCGATTCCTGGTAGGTTAGATTGGTATCTGCCGGATAGGATTTAAAAAATAGTTGTTAATTCGGATTTTAGCTGTGTAAAGTTCTCTAAAAAATTGTCTTTAAATGTTTATACCAAAATTAGTTCAATTTCTTGCCGATAGAATTAAGTGTAAATAATATAGTAATAACAACCGATCTCATTTGACTTTAAATATCTGTTGCCAAAAAATACTGTGCGTAAAAATAAATGTTAATTCGGGTTTTAGCTGTGTAAAGTTCTCTAAATTATAGAATATAAATAATAGAGTAATAACTACCGATCTCATTTAACTTTAAATATCTGTTGCCAAAAAAATACTATGCGTATGGCCAAAACCCGCTATGGCAACTCACCCAATTGACAACCAGTTCTTCGGCGGATGATTTATAGTAGCTAACGGCAGAGATCATAGAACATAAATCATGGAAATATTTCAATATAATTATGAGACAGGGAACTGCAACTGATCGAAACCGAAAGCGCAGTTTCGCTATAACCCCGGCTATAACCCCTGGCACCTGACTGAATTGGGGAAAAAAATAAAAGAAATACCTCTCTTCATTACGGACTGATTGATTGAGCTGGCACAGAGAGTGCAAAAAGTTGGCCTTCGGTGGCTTACAAAAAATGCGGGCAAGTAAACTTCCGCCGACTGACCACTTGGCACACTTTTGCTTTGGGCCTGGAACTCCGCCTGAGTCTGCGGGTGAGTCACTCCGAGTCACTCTGAAAAGTTGGCCAAGTTCAGGCCACAGCTGGAGACGATGAGGGAATCGATTCGAAGCCAAGAGGGGTCCCAAAGCGAAGACAAGCGACCCGGCCCGTTTAAAATGTGTTTTGTATGCTGCGTTAGAATTTGTTAACGGTCGTGTTTAGAAGCTGAGATCCCGAAATAGGCATAAAAAACAAGGATACACTTAAAGAAAAGGTTTAGAAAATATATACAAATATTTAACAAATATAGGAAGTAGTTTTCACCTGAAACAGTTTTATGTCGAATATCTTTTACCTGATCTGTGTAAAGTCGCCTTGAAACATATTTTTTTTTTATGAAACTCTTTTCTTTAAGTGCATCCCTTCTAGCCTTCCCATCTCGTATATTTTTGTGAATGAACTCAAACCGAAGAAACTCGAGTTTCACTGCTTACCAATGGCGTGGCGTGTGGATTTTTATGTTCCCTCAATGAAATGGCATTTAATTAGCATAATTTTTATTGATTGAATCCCCTCGAAGAGAACAAAAAACAAACAGAGACCGAAACAGAAACAGAGGTCGCCGTGGCGAGTTCTTTCAACCTCGATTTGCATAATGCTGGCACAGATCCCAACCCGAATCAGCATCCGTGGAGTTAGTATCTGAATCTGAACAAAAGGCTCTGCGTGGGCCCTTAATCGCCCCTTGAGGGAAATACAAAATAAAACCAGGGAGAACAAGTGTTGTCGGCGAAATTATGATCCGAAATTAAGATAGGGCTAGTGCCTAGCATATCTGGCACGATCTTGTGGCCGGATCACTGCATTATTCATGCCAACTCGCATGTAAATCGAAGATCGATAAGCTATAGATCGCTGATCGAGAGAGAGTGTCACTAAATGTTGGCCCAGAGTGAGAAGTTATGGCTCAGATCGATGAACCTCAGACCGCCGGCTAATCAATTAACACACTCCAAGCCATGAGATCACTAAGGGAAATTTTTTTGTCGGTTAGAATTGGGTGTAAATAAGAAAAAGACATGGTCTTTAAAGAGGTAAATGGTGGGTCGAAGTGATTAATACTAATTGTACCATGATTAGCTTTGTATAACTTTGAAGAAACACACTTTATATATTTATTTATTTCTTTGAAAATTAATTTAAGCCAGAAACATTGTAAAAGCCTTTGAAATAATTTTAAATTTTTTTTAAATTTATTTATTTCTTAATATCCTTGTGCGACAAGGGTAAACTTATATTTATATAAGTCTACATGGACACACATACATATTACGAGTTTGTTTTTTAATAAAATGTCTTAATCTAACAATTTACTTATAATTATTTTACTTGGATTTTGATTTCGTTAACTTATTGCTATATTATTTTGTTTTTATTTATTTTATACTTTGGTTTTATACTTATATTATCTTTATTATATTATCTACTAAATAAAAATGACATTTAAGCATCTAGAACCTGAAATATTTATTACTAATGTCTTGAGACACGAACTTAAAATGCAAACTTCTTCATAGACAAATGATTTTAAGACTTAGCTTGAAATAATCTAAAAAATACCCCCAAATTAAGTGAGCTATAGCATTTAATTCATGAATAGATTTTTCTCACAGCAGCTCTTATTATTATCGCCTTCTCATCGAGGTGTTTTTCTCTATATGTTGCCCCGCTCTTAACCCACTTTGCAATATATTTCTATTTCCATTTTTCCAGTGGCATTTTCGTTTAATATTTTAATTAAAAGGCAAACGTGAGTCGCGCCACAGAGTGCTCCACATGCCGCCGCTGCTGCAGGTGTCGAAGGTTGTTGCCTACCTGTGGCACCCACCGCCACCCCCTTGAGACCCCTTTGTCTAAGCGAAACACCTGCCGAAAGCCCGAAAGCCTCCTAGTTTTCTGGTGGCTTTGTACATGCCGTGTTAATCACCAATAATAATTGTTAAACGAGTTGTAAGCGAGTTGGAGCAAAAGGCTCTTGGCGTTTGCATGAGTTATGGGTCTCGGCAGAGAGAGTCCAAGGAAGCCCAGAGATCAGGATATATATATGCTCATGCCTTTTGGCCATTTCGGTTATGCGATGAAATAATTTAAATATTTACGGGGCAGCAGCGGGCGGCATCGAAGGCTACAGTGAGCACCCCCAAAGAGAGGCTTATGCAATGGGATTTTCGTAAGGAGGTTTCATGGAAGTTTCCTAGGTTCCGAGGGAAGCGAAGAGGGGCCAAACTCTGACAGCCCACGCGTGGCTCTCTCTTGGCTCTGTGGCTTATCCCATTTACCATTTTTGGCCATCGACTTCGCCTTCGCCCAGCTTCGATTTTTGCTCTCGAGCTGCAACCACTCCTGCCACATTGGCTGCTGCTTCTCCAGCTGCTGATGAGGCAGCCACGCTCAGTTTTTTACTTTATTTTTTATTTTATAGTGGAGGAGACAAAGTTGCGCAAGTCGCGACTCGCCTCGTCTCTCGTCATGGGAGATTCTCAGATATATTTCATTTTTATGATTGTGTCTATTACCAACAACCACGCACGTTTCGCCGTCTTTTTCGAATTAACTGCCTTGAGACGGCGGGGCATGTGTATTTGGCAATGGAGTTTGATAGGTTCCAGTTGGGAAGTTGAAGGAATAAAGGTAACAGAGGAAGTTGAGTTTTGCCTGGATATACTTTTTTGTGAAGGGTATTTCTGGTTCCTTTTGGTAGTTTAGGGATTCCTAGGTGATGGACACTGGAAAAAAGTAAGGGACTAATAAAGCATATACATTTTTAAATAAATAAAATAATAAATATCGAAATTATAAAAATATATCAATTCCTTAGCTTATAGAGACTGCTGTTGCATTTATTATCTTAAGCCTAAGCTTCTGTGAGTCTCTAAGGCAAATATAATGTATACAAATATTAAAAAAATTTTTAATATGTATAATTCTAACCCCTTTTTTTATTAGAAAATTTAGGTAGTTCTGTATTTTAAATATTTAAGAACTTAATTTTTTTTAATTACACTTTTTGTATTATTTTTAAAAATCTATTCATAATATTTATGAGATTCCTTAGCTTATAGAGTCTGCTCTTACATTTATTATCTTAACCCCAAGCTTCTGTGAGTCTCTAAGGCAAATTAAATGCATTTAAGTATTTAAAAATATTTTAAAATCTATGAATATGTATAATTTGAACTCCCCTTTCTCTCCCTGTAACGTCGCCCTGTTGTTGTCGCCGTTGTTAATGTTTTTGGCTGCCGTGTCTGTGTCTGCCTTGGCAGCAGCGGGAGCAGCAACAACTTTTTGAGGTGTTGGTAATTGATTTTTGTAATATCTTGGCTGGCACTCTTTTTTGTTGTTTGTTGTTTGTTGTTTGCCTTTTTACCCCAGCAACAACAACAGAGACTGCAAAAATATGGGAAAACTTCCGAGATGCAGCGGCGACATCCGCCGCAACAACAAATACAGCAAAAATAGTAACCAAAAAAAGGCGCGCAAGCGTGCGAATTCAATTGCTCAATTGTGGAGCTAGTCTTAACCCCCTAAAGCCCCCCTGGCCTCCAAAAACTCAACGCCTGCGCAATATTCGTAGCTGTTGCTCCCTTTTGGCCGCTTCTTTTATTGATTTCTGTGGTTTAAGTTGCTGCCATTGCCATTGTTGTTTTCTTTTTCGGACAAAAATCCTTTTTTTTGGTGATTTTTTACGGTCTTTACAAGTTATTGTTTTGCTGAAAAATGACTCATATTTTTGTTTTCTGTTTGCCAGCCGCGAGACTTGCAAATCGTGGGAAATCATCCACAAATCATATGGCCCGGCAATCTTTGACACACACCCGCACATCGCAGCATCCCAGCCTCCAAGAACGCCAACACCGCCGAGGATGATGGCTGCAAACCCAGGCGATTTTAATCGGTTGTCTGGGCCAACCTTTTGCAATGGCAATCTATGGCAATAATTGCCATAAAAGCGTTAGCGTTAGCGTTAGATTCTTATTATTAGCCAGCGTTTAATATGCATTACAATATGACATTTCCAGTTGTCAGTTGTCTGTCTGATTGTCTAGTGAGTCGAGTTGGGGTTCTGTCTGGGACAGAGCAAAAAATTATCAAGATCCATTGATTTATTTGAAAGGAAAAGGGATTATACATGAGGGTACCCTTTGAGGGGAATTAGAGAGAGAGTTTTATATTTATGGAGTGTTCCGAGTTAGTTAATAACTTTAAGAAGGGTACTTAGGTTGTGTTTAGTTCTATTATTATGTTAACAGTATTATTTTCTCATGTTTTAGCTAAAATATATTTCCTTAAACTTAGTTTTTGAAAAAAATAACTCCTTCTGCCAAAAAGATTATTTTTAAATAATATTTTTAATATCAGAACTTTTTTTAATACTCTTATACTTTTTAGGATCATGATATAAATCCCTTGAAGTCTTTAAAAAATATTTTTTTGTATGCAGTTTTGAAGCTTACACATTTTTTGTTAAGTTAGAGTAAGAAGTTGCCTTAAAAAAAATCTCCCAATGTCACTCTAACTATTTTCAACACTTTTAAAACCCAGCTAAACCTATGACAGTTTCTACATGCAATTTTGATCTGTAAAAGTCAGTTGAAAAGTGTCTTTTTTTTCTCAGTTTCTAAGCCAATCACATTCGCATTGCCGGGCACAGTCACATTCACAGCGGTGGCTGTTGTCACCGGGGTGACACTTTACACACACAATAAATCACAGCGCGCACAATATGAGCATTTGACACTCGAGTCTCCAGCTGAAAGCTAAAGCTGAGAGATGGATGCGAGTATTGGATGACATGGGGTAATACGAGAGTACTACTCCCATCCAGGGGCCCTGGGAAACGGCGGCTGCCGTGGGGTTAATGGGCCACCAGCTGCGTGGATCCATTCCCCGGCTAATTGGAAACGCGAATTGGCCAAGTGGCCAAGTGGCTAAGTGGCTGATTGTGCTGGCAATCGCAATCGAACAATTAAACGCGAATTTAACATGCGGCCGGGGCAGTTCAATTAAGTATATCATAAAAAGAGAGCCAAACGATCCTCCAGCGAGGAGGAAAATGGATCAGGCCGGGGACTCCGTCCTGGAGATGCTGTGAACATGGACAATGCAAAGGCAAATAAAATTAGAGAGTGCCTGGTGCCTGGGAGATTCAATTCCTGTCCGGCATAAAAAGCCAATAAATTCCAAATGTCGACATTTAAAACGCACACTTTAATTAAAGCTACTTTAAGACGGCAGCAACAGGCAACAAGCAATTTGTGTAGCACTCAAGCTGCAATTTTTCGTAGCGAGCTAGCATAGCACAGTGGCCCATAAAATCGATTATAATTTAATGGGGAAATAATAAAACAGAATTTTCGTTAAGGAGTATGAGCTTGGCGTCTTTAATTGGGATTTTTATAACGTTTGAGAGTTCTTAAAAATTGTTGGAAATTATTAAAGAAGGGAAAATTTTAGTCTGGAATTATTAATATTACTCTACACTTTTTATAAATATTAAAGGCTCTAAATATTGCCCAAGAATTTTTTTGTTAATAATATGCTTCTAAAAATTGTTAGAAATTATTAAAGAAGGGAAAATGTTAGTCTAACAAGTTTCTGTGGAATTATTAATATTACTTGACCCTTTTTATAAATATTTAAGGTTCTAAATATTACTTAAGAATTTGATTTATTAATAATATGAATAAGATATAAAGATAAATCTCCAAAGAATACCAAGACCCACTGTGCACTGACAGATCGAAGATCGTGGCTTAGGTAGTCCGTTAGGGTAAAAGATATATAAACACGGGCATATATAACTCACTTGGCCCCCTGATATTTCCACCCGATCTCGGCGGCGCTCTGTAAATTTATGTACGCCAAATTGATCGATTGTGACGGCCGGGTGGTTATATCACTCAGCAATTATAAAGAGACGGCGAATTATCATTGACAAATTAATGGGCACAATGGATGGATGGATGGAGTTCGGATTTCACCCGAAACGATGTCAAGCACTTCCAACGGTAGTCGGTAGTCGCGACACATATAGGGTTACCTCCGACAATTCGGATAAAGATTCCATTTTAATATTTTCTGAGCCGCTCCAGCACAATGAAAAATCAACTGAAAGCCGATTTCCAAAGAAAAGAGTAATAATAAAAAATATAAAAAAAGTAGATATAAAAAAGTGCCGTGAATAATCTGTACAGAAATCGTAAGGCGACGTCATAAAGCGTGCTGGAATTTCGGTTATGAATATCATCAGTCACTCGCTCGTTTCTCTCCTTTTAATTGAGCCAATAAAAAATAATAAAAAGCCCTTTCATAAAGCCATATAAAAAAAACATAAAAAGCTCTGGAAAATCATAGGTGAACACAAGCAGCCTGTTTGTCTTTTCCACGGTGGCACATTGATGTTTTCCCTATAGGGTTTTCTCGATCGATCGATTGGACTTCGTTAGCAAGTGTCACACGGCAGCAACATCGGGTAAGCAAGCAAGTAAAGTGAGTCAGTAAGTGACTGAGCAACTAAAGTGTGTAAATATTTGTTTAATTATGCTCATGTTAGTGCCAGGCATTCGGACTGTTTGAGAGATGTGTTTGGCCAGTGGAATGTGGAATGTGCAGTGAGCATTCAACCGAATTGGAGACACTTTAAGCGCAGGAAAACCACATGGCTTTCTCCCATTTTCCAGACGGAGCTAAATTAAGCAAAGAAAATTCCATGAATTACCTATGTACATATAAAAGAAATGTTTTAAATATATAAGAAATAGCTACAAATTAGTTGGCTTTGTCTGTATATCAGCAATACTTAATATTAAACTTCCTAGAAAACACTCAAACTCCTTTCTTATATATCTCCACACTCCCCAAAATATATATAATTTCAACAACCACAGTCTCTGATCCAGAAATGGCAATCATTTAATTTACACATTTCCCAGAAAAATATCTCCATTACAGCAACGATGCCAAACTATTAATTTTTTTGCCTGAAGAACAGATGAATTATGGCCTGGCATTCGGCGAAACTGCACAGTTCACCGACTAAATCCCCGGACTTCGGGGCCTAACAAATGTCTTGGCCATTAGAAATCGCTTTGCGCTAATGTGTTACAAATATTTCATACCGAGGCGAAGAGTCGCGCCGTTCGATTGGATTTCGATTTGAAATTTCGATGGTTTCGTGGCCTTACACGTATGGCAGGCACCGTTAATGCCGCCAAACATTGTTGTGATAATATGTTTGGTAAATTACCTGGACATATTTCTGCTACCAGTTGCTGCTACCTGGCAACTTGCAGAGACAACTCCATCGTTGGGGCCATAAATATGTGCCATTATTTTCCAATGCTCGCCCTGGTAATTATTCATTTTTATGGTCGCCTTTTGTTCGATGTATTTGCACTGGGAGAAAATCGTCCAGGAACTTATAAAGAAAATAAATAGGAAACGGTTTTGATGTATTAAAAATATTTAAAGATTATGGGACATATTTTAAAGAATAATTCATGTACAACTTTATATATTTTGTACAATTGAGAATATTTTAGCCGTGAGTAATTGCTTGTACAGAGCTTTTGTCTTTGTAGATTATCTCTTTGTAGAGAGTTTTTATTTTATTTTATTAATTTAATTATAACAAGAAATATTTATAAAATACTAATAAATACAGCAATTGATTTTTGACTTTCACAAAAATTATTTTGCCATTAAAATATTTTTAAAAAAATTTTAGGACTAATATCCAAGTGTACGAGATGCGTTTTGACCCACTAAACCGTTCCTGCATAGATCTTTTAGTAACTTCGGTGGCTTTTTGCCGAACATCACATTGTCAAAGAGCCGCAGCAGCAGCAGCAACAATGGGAACAACAATATATCTTGCAACACGAGTCAACTGTCGGTTTTTATTGTCGTCCGTTTTGGCAGACCTGGAAAAACATTTCTTTGTTTCGGCATTTTTGCATTGCAAATTGCCACAGAAATCGCGGCAGTTGGAAATGTTGCGGAAAAACTCATAAAAAAAAAGAAAAAACAGATACTGAAAAACTGCCGCAGGCAGCAACGCTCATTTGAAAGTCAAATAACTTTGGTTTGCCTCAACTATTACCCAAATCAGGGAGTCATCGGGTCTCCGCAGACCGAGGATACTCTATCTGAGGGATGCTCTAGCTGAGATCCTTCGAGATACATACGCTTTTTGAGAAACTTCAAGTTAGGGTAGGCACCAGCGAAATCCTCTCAACAATATTGTAGAAAAATTGCCTGCTTTGCATTCGAGTTTGCGGCATTTTGCGAGTTGATTTCGGCCTAAGAAAATTACTCGCCCGAAATTGTTTGGCTAAAGTGTTGCGCCAAGAGGCCAAAACGACTGAAATGGCAGCGAGGGGAGCAACTTGTACTTAAAGCAAAAATGTTTTAATTAATTTCAAGCCTCCTGCCCCGCCACCGCCGTTTTGGGGTACTCGAAAGAGAAAACAACTTAATAATTCATAAGCTATGTAGTTTTCGTGTATCTCCAGTGATATTTGGGACTGGGGCTGCGCATTTTTATGGCCCGAAAATTGTCACATAAATAGCAGGGGGATTACTGATTAAATAAAAAAAGATAACTTCTTTATAGACCTGCATTAGGTTTTGTAGGAATTTTAACTTAAAATCTAGCTACACCACAGAATAATATTAAAGAATTAATATGAGCGCCATTACTTTTTCTTATATATTCAATATTTATTTCTGCTTATATTTTTGATAGGAAAATTGTCACGTAAAAAAGCTAACTTCCTTATAGAGCTGTATTAGGTTGAGTAGGAATTTTAATTTAAAATCTATCTATTTATTTTTATTTAAATAAGAACACCACAGAATAATATTAAAAAAGAATCCATACGAAAGCCATCATCTTTATTTTTTAAATTTACCATTTATTTCTGCTTATATTTTTGATCACAAAATTGTCACGTAAAAAGGCAGCCACTAATGATTTCTGGGATTTCATAAGTGAGATCTTTCGGCGGGTGATAAAAACTCAGGAAAAAAAAGAACGCCATATGGAGCTGTCCACAATGTTGTACGCATTTTATTTCACTTTTCCGTTTTAGTTTTCGGCTTTCGGCTATTCGGTTAATTGGCAGCAGACGGACCAACATCCCCGACAAGATTTTCTGTCACATGTGTGTGTGGTTTATGGTATGGGTTTGTTTGGATTCTCTACAGAAAAGAAATAAAAACGAGTTCCTAATGAATGGCCGGCCCAGCAAGCTCACGTTTTGAGGTTCCCCCAAAACAACCAATGTATTTTTTGATTGTTGTTTGACGCATGTCAGCTGGATCTCGTTCGGCTGGCGCCACAGAAATGTCAAAAATTGTGCTCTACAAGCGCTTGAGGATGGAGTAGAAGGGGATTTTCCGACACAAATGATCAGAAAATGAAGTTGTTTCGCTTGTGCGGCACGTGCGTTTGCCTTGGAGTTTTGGAGTTTGACTCGAATTCGTTTTTCATGTCTCGAGGCACGACAAACGCGGACCCATTGACATGGGCCAAACGCAGTTGGGTGCCTCCTGCTCCACAGATCTCATGTGGAAAGGTTTCCCCTCTCGCAGTTGTTGAGTTAACTAAGGCATGACGCTGAAGTTAGGCTTGCAATTAGCTTGATTTTGATGCTGGGGCATTTCAAATATGCTGATAGTTGAAGGCAGTCACTGACGGGGCGATATGCAGAGCAATGATGGATCGCTAGGGAATGACCTACTATATGTATTTGAGATTGCAGTAACAAAAATAATATTAAATGCCTTAAACAGATGTTGGTAAATATAAAGGGATTTTTAAGAGAGTTTTTAATATATAATAAGAGGTTTAGTAATTACGTTAGGGTTTAAATGGAAAAATCTTAGGTAATGACAAAGGTATTAAAACTGGAAATAATACAAGCAGCCAATCTAAATTTGAAATTTATTAAGATTCACCAAGAAAGAATATATTTGTTTAAATAGTATAAGGTGCCCTACAAGAAATCAGCAACTATAAAGGGATTTTTAAGAGAGTAATTAATATATAAGAAGAGGTTTAGTAATTATGTTAATGCTTTAAATGGTGAGGTCTTAGGTAAAGGTAAAAGTATTAAATCAGGAAATAATACAAGGAGCTAAGGAATAAGTAAATTATTAATTTTCAACAAGAACAAAAGGGTTTATTTATATTCCAATAGTACTTAAGCTTAAATATTTGCATATGTGAAAATATATAAATAATATAATATAATAAAATATAAATATATAATAATGTAATCTTTGGCATGTTTAAAAGAATATATATTTTAATTGGTAAACAGCTGGAATTATTTTTTATCTAGATATTCCTTTGTTACCTTTTATTTCCACTTTTAATAAAATTTCCTAAATTCAAAAGACTTAGGAAACGAACTTGTTACTTCGGTGTTATTTCTCTTTTGATTTCATCTTAAACCCTATAACTTTCTATCTTCTAATAATTTCTAAATCAATAGAAAAATCTTTTAAAAACTCCCTCTCACTCTCCAATCTCTTCAGATAAACCCCTCACTCTGCCAATTTCAATTGCCTCCATTGACTCCGTTTATCTCTGCATTTATTTCAAACCATCTCGACAGTTTCTGGCCATATCAGATATCGAAGATCTCATTGTGAGAGATCGGGCTTCATTAGTCGAGCAATTAATTTTTCTGTGCGCCATATAAGGGAGCCAACCGTGGCGGGGTAAACGATCCTCGCTCCTCCATCCTCTCTCTCTGGAGATCTCTGAAACCGCAGAGATTGAGTAATAACCCAACTAACCGGCAAACCGCAATTCACAATTGATTTATTTTCTCTCTTCTAGAGCCGGCGACTAGACAAATACCCGACTGACTTGGCTTGGAAAGTGAGCCACACTTCGTCATCGCTGGCAGTTGGATTAATTTTGAAATATTGCCGGGCAGTCAAGCGTCGTTTATGCGCATGTAAAGTCAACTTTTTTCGAGGGGTCTAGCAGGGGAGAGATAGGTATATCTCTAGGGGACAAGCACCGAACAGACTCTGGCCAGTACCAGGGCCACATGTGAGGTGAGTCGTCTGAGAGTCGCTGAGAGCTGGCGCTTTGATTTATTGCCAAAACGCTAATAAAGACAACAAGCTGCAAGCCGTTCGCGTTCGACTTCGTGCTGGGAACTACGAGAACTGAGATCTGGGATCTGGCATCTGGGATCTCTGGACAGGATGTGCCCGGGGCCAATCGCGGACCGCCATAAAACATGGCCAAGTACAGGGCAAGTCGTGTTAATACTCTCACATTTTTCAGGGGAGCCATGGTAGCTCGTAAAGTTAACTAATGTCTCTCAAATATTTACCCCTTTCCCAAAGGGTATTTCCAAGTCTTCTCTATGCCAATTTTTGTGTGCTAATTAGAGGCAGCTCCTTCGGCTTTTATCAGCTCCAAGCTCCTCTGACTTAGTGACCCAGTTAAAGGTCCGATGCCAACTTGTTTCGGCCACAAACATGTTCTAGCCAAGAGCTGAAGAACTGGTCGCCTCGGCACTTGTTGGTCCAAGTCCAAAAAGTTGCATCATCATTGCGGAGGAGGAGAGAAGTAGGAGGAGCTGAAGGGGCCGGAGGTTAGCCAACTATTGTACAACAAGCTAACGCGCGCCTGGCAGCAAATGATGCCATGTTATATATATTTTCCGTCCGTCTTTTCTTATTTTTCGCGAGATCCCAGGCAACGTCGGCACATTCGTGCAGCTCAGATTACTGCGGGGCGATAAAAATGACTTGCCAACTTGCACATTTGGCCAAGAGCTCTCCCGGTCGGTCTCTACCTCTGCCAGAAAAGCAACAAAAAAATATGTCGGACAGTCCAGCTCTCCTCGGTGCCCACAGCAAATATTTAGATAGATTTGACTTTTCATGTTAATGGCGCGCTTTCAGCTGTTCATAATTAATCGGGCGTCCGCATTGAACAAGTGAGGCATTTTTATTTGCCAGTTTTGCCAGAGTCGGAGCCAGGCTGAGTGGAAAGATTACCAAATACCAGAAGACATTTTTCATGGCTAATTAAATGCATTGGAATCATGCCTGATGGCCAGGTATCGATGGGTGCTTTTAATAAATAAAAAAAGATGTATGGGAATATGAGTTTACAGCACGGGGGAAAAGTTCTCGTAGGTGAAATGGGTTTTTACTTGGATTTAACTAGGGAAAATATAATAAAATATAAGAATATTATTACTAGAAATCAGAGAATGTCAGCAGTTAAAGATGAGTTAAGATAAAGTCATTACTTTGAACAAGTATCTCTTGGATTAATATTTATTATGGAAAATAACTTAGCATATTCTTCATAATAGAAATAATATTCTTCACAGACATTAAAAAATACTATAGATTAATTATTAATTATTGTTAACTGGACTCTAGTTCATATTAAATTAAGTTGAAATGTAAGGAAGTTTTCTTCAATGTTTCAGATTATTTTATTTAATTTCTTGATTAATAAAATTGTTAACTGAACTCTAGTTTATATTAAATTATGTAGGAATGTGAGGAAATTTGATTCAATGTTCCTAAATATTTAATTTTTTAAGTAGGAATAAATGAATTAAGTAGCAATGTAAGAAAGTTTTCTTCAATTTCCTAAATATTTAATTTAATTTCCTGATTCACCATTTTCCCAGTGCATCATATCAGATCTCTACGACTCCAACTAGAGAGATTCCAGCTCGAATAGATCAGGCTTAAAACAGTCGAATCAAGTTTATCGGCGACCGTGTTAACAACCTTAATCTCTCGGTCTCTCATTAATATTATTTTTTCGGCCAGCATCCGAACATGATTTAGACTTGGACTCAGACTCAGAAATCGCCGCCACCGCCGCCGACTCATAAATAATATATAAACAACGAAATCAGTTGGCGAATCGAGCGATAATAATTATTTATGAAATATGCACGCAAGCGCGGATTTTAATTAAATTCGTACATGCAAACTGTAGGTTCCAGAGCGGGTCAAATCGATAGATTCAAGACCAGAGTCTAAAGGCAGCAAACAGAAACAGAAACGAAGCCGAAATGTTTATTAATATTTTGTCATAATTTTTTCGGTACGTGAGAAATTATTTCTGGGCAATCGCGAGGTGTTTGGACAAGCGGCATTAGACGGCTGTAAATCGAGAGATATGTATCTCGTCCGATAAATTGGCAAGCGGGTCAAGTGCAGGGGTTTTAATTAAAGCCGGATTGGATCGCTGTGGAGAATCGGAGAGCTTTATCTGGCAAATAGCCCACGATCTGGGGTTCGTTCGGTTCGGTTGAAAGCTGACTGACAATTTATTGGCACACTCACGCATTAAAATCATTTATGGAACTCATATCGCACTCGGCGAACAAGCGGCTCGCCGATAAAGAGGCCCGATCTGAATTTATTAAAATGCAATTTTCACATAGCAGTTGGTCGGTGGGTTTTTCTCTATATTTTTCCCCCCCTCGAAATATTTTTTATTTCGGTCTTTTAGCCATGTAGCCAACAAGTGCTGAGCCTGTGTGGCAGTAACCATTTTGTGGCGTGGCAATACAATCAATTTTTAATAAATTGTGGAAATATCGCTTTGGCTGCGACTGCAAATAGCGTTTTGCATTTTTATATGTGTGTGTTTCCCGGGGCCTTTATAGTCAGGCATTACTTAATGACGGCCTGTCCGATATTGAGGTGATTATTCCGGGTTCGAGCTCAGGGATCTATCAGAGATTATCAAAGTATTAATTAGGCTCTAGGAATCCCATTAGTTTTGACTATATTCCTGATTACATTTCGCTTAGATCATCAATTTTTGGGGCTGGAACTTTCCTTCATTAGCTGGGACTCTGTTGAATTTATGGCACTGTTTACACCCGACACCAGTCAATATCCATCAAATATCCATTAAAATTATTATCCTACTCCTGCTGCCTGCTGCTGCCACGAAAATTGTCCATAAAAGTTGCAATTAAGCGGCTCGAACGCATATCTAAACATGTCGCATTCGAGGACTGCAATCTGAAGACGAAAGACAGCAGACTGCAGACTGGTAACTGAAGAGCGAAGCGAAGTAACTGGAGACTCAACGTCTGCGACAGTTTAGTGGCAGGAAAAGCAGTGAGAGACGGTGAGCGGAGGTGGAATAAAAGCGGGTTTCAATTTCGGTTTCAATTTGCAGACTTTGCCGACGACTCTGACTGTGCAGCTCGTTAAAATCGGGGCTTATTAAAGGCGCGCGTCGTTTATGGCACATGAAAATCATTTAATCGATGGCCATATTTGGCCCCGGATTTGCCGCGGATTTTGTGAGCCTTTTTTCCACCCACACACGCCTCTAATGACAGACTGCCGTCGAGAAGCGAAGAGAACCATCAAATTATGGCCCACAAATCGATGCTAAAAAGTTCCTAATTATGTGCGCTAATTGCAGAAATAAATCCGTTAAACAATTTCAAAATTTGTTATTCCGACGAGTTCATAAATATGCACGAGAGTCTGGGAGGGGAAGGAGGCAATCTCCGGCTGCACTAATTAGACAGCGCGGTGGCTAAATAATTGAATTAACAGCGCTCGGGAATTATAATTTATTGGCGTGTGCAGAATATTAATGCTAAACGATTTCATATGGGGGATTGAGTGTTAAAAGAGTTAATTTTTTATCTTCAAATTAAAGTTTAAAGGTTATTTTATTACACAAAAGAGCCATTACCTTATATTTATATTAAATAATAAACCATTTAAATTTTTTTTTATAGCTGATGCAATTTTTTAAAATGTTTAAAATGATTTTATTATAAATTTAGAACAATATTTTATATAGAAAAGTACCTTTTATAATATATATAATTTTTTTTTTAAGTTTATTCTAACATTTTCTTGATTGTAATACCTTTTTTTCCCTTAGTGCACAGCCTCCCTTAAATTAATTACCCACCAGACAGTGATTAAATACATGTTTACATGGGAATTTCACATTAAAAAGGATGCGGATTCACACAAGGGACAGTGGGCTTTGCTTTGTTAATCTTTAAATCTGAAAACCTAAATGAGGAATTTCAGTCTCCACTCCTCGCTCGCAAATGCCAAAGCGAGCTCGGCTCGCAAATACAAATGCTGATTGCCAATATTCACATTAATCTCCTCGAGTCCCCCCAGCCGCCCGCAGCACTCCCTCCACGGATTCTCTATCAACAAATATCTCACGCCACAATATTTAAGATGCCAAAGCGTTTTGCGTATTAATCGCCAGCAGCGAGCTCTTAGCGCTGTTGCCGTTGCTGTTGCTGCTGCTGTTGTTGCTGCTGTTGCTGCTGCAATCGATTCGAACGTGACGCCAATCGAGTGGCGCCACCTGCCGACCCGAACCCATACAATGTTCGCTGGAGGATTAGCTCCTTCGAGGGGATAGAGTTACCGAGAGTGTTTTGTTTCTAAATTGATTTAAAGATGGTACTTTTAGGCAAGCTGTTTGTGAGTATTTTTAAAGAAATTAAAAAGGACCTTAATAGAGAAAAATATAGAGGAAACTTTGGAAGAAATCGATTTTTTATGATTTTAATTTTTGTATTGTTAAAATTATTATTAATGTAATTATTACTATATTCGATAAATTAAATACAATTATAATTATTATTATTTTAAACCTTCGAGTGTACTCTTATGACCTATTATGACTTTATTTTTGTATTATTTATATTATTTTAATTGTAACTATTGCTATATTCAATAATTTAAATAATATTATCATTATTATTATTTTAAATACTTATTATAAAGCCACCTCTGGTTTACTTACCACCATAAAGCAAGATCTGCTATGTCCCTCTGATTAATATATTTATTGTTAATTACTTTATTGAACTTAAGTCTTGTAATAATGTATTTTTAATAAGTACCTTTAAATTATTTATAACTTCTAGATCATTATTTAAAGCCTTTAATTGAAAACGGGAGGTTTTCTAACCTCTTTTTATTTAAAAATATATATTTTCCTCACTGATTTCCCCTTTGAAACCCACCATATACCCTTTTTCTCATTTCGAAAACAGAGTGTGACTTATGCGGGTGCCATGAAAGCGTGTTGAGAAAATATACAATAAAACCCAGAGAAAAAAAAAACCAAAAAAAATGATACCAGTTGCAACAACTGCAACAATATCTGCAACATGAATGACTCGTTACGCCTGACCTATGTTGGGCATGTTGTTGCTGTTGCGGCTGTGGCTGCTGCTAATGTTGCAGTTGCAGTGGCAACTGTTGTTGCTGTTGGGCTCTGGCCTGGTCGCCGTCCTCAATTGCCTCTCTGAATGGCGTCCAATTCGATTATTCTAACATGAATTATAGTTCGTGTTCGTTGAATGGACAATTATGAATTTATCATGTTCAATTTTTGAACAGATATTTTCAGCTCTCCCTCTCTTACACCCTCTCACAGTTCTTCAGATGTATTTCACTTTGGCAATAGCCAAAAGTGGTTTTCATACCGATTTCGATATTTTTCCGAACGTACATAATTAGTTTGGGGCCCGAAAAAATATAGGAATTTGGCAAGACTTAAAGCCAGGAATTGTGAAATATATAAAGCAGCTTTGAATATTATTAAATCAAAATTCCCCCTTATATAATTCTTATACAAATATTTTCCTTGATAATAATTGTTCTGTATCGATTGATTGCATGATTCGCTTGCATCAGTCATCGCTCAAACAAACAACATAAAGATTGATCAATAATGTAGCAGAAATTGACAGAGACTCATATGTGTAGAAAAAACATGAAAAGTATTTATTGTATTTAAATGCGGTGACAAATATTGCCACAAATGTGGAAATGCAACTGAAACTCCAGCCGGAGTCCGGATTTTGCTTTGTTTTTTTTTCGAGAGCATGAGTGTGTATATAACCGATAATATAGAGTCGTAAATTCGCGGCGTGAATTAGTCATGGTGCGTGATAAATTCGCTTTTATTTGTCTTTCGTGTGAGAATGTTTCCCTGGGGCCGAAAAAGGCGTTCTTTGTTGCAACTTTTGGTTTTACTTTTCACTGGACATTGACCCAAAGTTCCATTCACCTGAACTCAGTATTTCTTCTGTGTCCCAGCCAATGTCAAAGTTTCACTTTTTTTGTGGACCTGCAACCTGTTGCTGGGCGAATTCTCCCAGTCTTCGGCGCTGATTATGCAATTATTGGCAATCACTTTCAGGCCCGTTTAGACCAGCGGGCGGCCCCTGGCTTTTCGTTTTTTTTCTTTCTTAGCTTTGATTTTTTCCAGCCAACACAAAGAAAAGGGAAATTACATAAAAGTGAGCAACTAAATTTTCGCCGGCTCTCGGGGATTTCTGCACGTTCGCAGCACGAAAGCGCGCGCAAATATTCAGACGCCGGCAAAATCGCCACGAATTGATCGCAAATGAGGGTTAGAGTTCAGTTTTCGGCCTGGTCTGGCTCGATTTTCGATTTTTTTCAGACTAGCGAGACTCTCTGGGTTTCTGAGCCTGGCTAATGGCGTTCCGCGGGCCGTATTGTTAGCAAATATTTGTGTTATAATGGCGCAAGGTTTAGCAGCTTCCAAAGCAAAGGGGCTAATGATATGAGTGAACTCGTTGGGCAGCGGGGGATTTGGGAATTTGGAACTGGGAAGGAAGGTTGTAGGTTGAATACTGGTATATAATATTGCTTTCTTTTATGTTTTTTAATTGAGAGAAAATAAGGAAAAAATGTAAAGCAATCTACGAATTACAAAACGATTTTTTGATGCCTTTAATAACAAGCTTTAAAAGTAGAAAATTATTCAAGCATTAGGAGTTATAAAATAATAAAAAAATAATATGAAACATTAATAAACATAATGAAAAAGGGCATACAAAAATATCGTTATTGTATATACTTAAAGTAACAAAAGTAATTGTTCTCTGAAGTATGGAAAATATTTTTTAAATATTTAAATAGTTAAAATTGATAGCGCATTATCCCACATTTTCCTTAGGTAATTTATTAAAGCATTTATTAACAGAGTTTTAAAAGAAGAAAATTATTCAAGCATTTTGAGTTATAAAATAATATAAAAATAATACGAAACATTATTAAACTTAATAAAAAGGGCATACAAAAAAATTCTTTTTACAAATATTTAAAGTAACAAAAGTAAAATTACCAAAAATTCAACATATTTTAAATATTTAAATACTTAAAATTGTTACCGAATTTTTCCACATTTTTCTAGGTTAAATGTAAGTAAAAATCCCACTTCTAACATAGATGCGAGTTCTTAGATTCTTTCAATCATTAAATACGCCAGAGGCTCGGGTCTCCCGTTCAGTCATTCGCTTAACCCCATTTGACTCGAATGCGGTTGATGTTTATCGGTCGTTTGTGGCACGCATGCGTTAATTGTTGGATTGCGGCACCAAAAACGCAACAGCAAGAGCTTCGAGCAACACCAACGTGCAACTAGCAACATCTGAGAGCCAATAACAACAACATCCTGCGCGTGCCCCCAAAACATACAATATATCAAAATCTAACACTGGCGCTGGATATCGCGTTCGCCTGATTGCGCCTGCCCATAAATCATTCCCAGGCAGCTCTCCACTATGCGACTATATAGTGTATATATATAAATATATATATATACCCCGATTGTCGATTGCAATCATCCAGGCAGAAAGACAGCACGCACGCGCGTCCAAGGATAATAAGCAGTGGGTCCCTGAGAGGGGCACACAACTTCATTAGGGGTTTGGGGAAAAGCGAGCAGAGCTGGCGGAAAAGCGGCGCGGAAAATTCGCACACAGAAATGATTTACGCGGGGCGACAGGCGAACAAGTCTTTGCACTCATTTCAGCAATTTGACAATTAATCAATTGCCACAAACAGCGGCAGCCACAATCGGGCATTACTCAGATATCAGACATCGGAGATCGGGTTGAAGGAAAATGAGGAGTGAAATTGGTATTCTGACAGAGGGAATACCTTACAATTATAATGGAAGTTGGGGTTTAATTGAGGTTTAAATTAAATTGATATTGGAATAAAGATCTTAAAAGTTAAACCAAGTTTTTGCAAAGGATATAAATAATATTTCTAAAGTATTAAACACTTCAATGAATTGGTTTCAATGAGCTTATATAAAATATTATTATTATTATATATAAAATATAAAATATAAAAATATAATATAAAATATAAAATATTAGTATAATAAAATATTATTATAAAGAAATAAATTGTTAAAGATTTCATTATAAAGAAATAAATAGTTATAGATTTTAAATGCAATGTAAATAATAACAATACAACAATTTATTTATAATTAATTTATCTAAAACTATGTTTAATCTCTTAGAATCATCTATTTAGTTACCTTCTCGAAATAATACTTGTCTTAAATAGGCTCCCAGAAAGAATAATTTTTTCTTAATAAATTTCATACCATTAATTTGGTTATTTTATTATTATTTATTTTTTTAATACATGACTGCATAATTTCATTAAGAAATCCATTAATTCACCTTTGAAGTGCCTCAAACTCTTGTAAAAACCAAAAATACCCCGCCACCTTAAAGGGTAAACCATTCGATCCAAAGTTGTCGCTTTTGAGGTCAAATGCTTGCCAAGATTTTTGCATTGTTTTATTATATATATTTTTTTATAGCTGCTGCTCAGTTGTTCAACTGTTCAGTTGTTCAGTTGTTCAGCTGCTCAATAGTTCACTCAGCCAGCTAGTGGCTTTTGTGTCGAGTTCGGGTTCAGAACGTGCGGGTGCTTTAGCCACATAAAAATAGAAATACTCGTAGAAATAAAAAATTGCCGATCTATCTATCCATCGATCGGTGCCGAGTGTGTGCCTAGTGTGTGCTGTGTGTGTGTCTGCTAAGTGACATGTGACATATTGTCAACGCATTGCCTGACGATCATTTGCATAAATTCCGATTGGGTTTCTGTTGCAGCAGCAGCAGCAACTGCAGTAACTCCAAGACCATGAGCAACAGCAACTGCAACAGCAACAATTGTGTTGACAAACATTGTTGCTACACATGCAACGCGTCGCGTCTGAAATGAGTGACAAAAATGTTGCCGGCACTACAAAATGGCTAATTGTGTAAGCATGGTAAATGCGGTAAATGTTATTTTCGGTTTGCATATGTCGGCGACTAATCAGCAATTGTTGTCGCTGTCAGTCGTGCGGGTGACTGCTAAAAATGCATATATAAATATATACAAAACGGTGAAGGTTTTGATGTAAGAAAATCTTTACTACCAGTTTCAAAGAGCTTATTAAAAATGTTTATTCCCATTTAAGCTGCTATTGGGGAACCTAATAATTGATATATTTTGGTTCCCTTTACTTGAATTTTATTTGTTTTGGTTTTTTAAAAAAATCTCTTAAAATATTTACTAATTTATTATCAATATTTTCATACAAAATACCTCCTAATGACACTCCTCCTTCTACATTTTACCCCGAAAAACTTAACCCACCTCAAATGTCCGATAATGCCTTATGAATGTGTAAAAGTGCAGACGTTCACAATGTTTTATATTAAATTTCCCGAAATTATTAAAGCACCTAACCCCCAAAGACCCCAACACATGTTGCACTCCGGCATAGTGAACTCCACAAAAAAATCAAAAGAAAAAAGAAGAAGTAGTTGAAAATGTGTTTTTATGTTTGCTGCCAAATAAATTGTTGGTATTTATGCTTTTCGCTGTGTGTGAATAATTTAATTTGAATGGCCAAAACGTGACCAATTTGGTTTATTTAAACTGAGTGCAGCTTGTTGCAGCACACACACATTGTTTATGTCGCGTTGACTTGATGAGGGAGTTATAAAGTGAGTTTCCTGAGGACTTTCTCTGGTATTTCTGAAGTATCTGCTAGCGCCCACGAAAATAGTAAATGAAGCCATTAACATGCCGTAAAAGGAGAGCGCACGCACTGCAAGCCAATCACCTGGGGATGCCAGGCTCGATTTTATGTCTTCATCCAGGTGGAAGAGCCGAGGAGGTAAGTCTAACCACCCACCGGACCCAAGATACACCCCGTTCTAGGGACAGTGGGGTTGAGAGGTTGATATGTGGGGAAAATATTAGATTAAATTAGGATAATATGTTGGGAAAATAATATAATTAATTAATTATTGGAATTACGAAGAGAAGAATGCTAAAGTCGCTTAGTAACAGTTTATGATGGATGCATTGGAGAATCCCTCCTGAAAAAGTTTACTATTTTATGCATTTATTATGTATCCATTTAAATATATTTTAATAAGATATCTTTATAATTTTTTATTAATTTTATTCCTAATTCCCCAACCACTGTGCCTCGTGTTGCGTAAACATGTTGGCAACAAATTACGAGCAACAGCAACACCTTCTATGGCTTGTTCGCTGGATGTTGCTGCTTGTTGCACGTGCAACTGGCAACATCCAACTTTAAGCGGAGGAGCGATACTGCATTTGCATTTTAAGTGAATTCTCTTCATTTCGAATTGGGCCGGCTTTTATTTCGAGCAAACGAACACGTGCCAATTAGCCCCAGCAATTTGGCCAAATAGCAATATGTTGTTAGCTGTTTGGCGTTGCCACAGTTGCACTCTTTATGAAGTTGTCGCCGGCAGTCGAGTTCTTAAAAAGGAATTTATGGCCCCGAGAAGGGGGAAAAAGAAGGGAAAATTAGTACATTTAAAGGGATTTTATTTTAAAAATAATTTGGGAAATTAGAGCAATTAAAGGAATTTTATTTTAAAACTAATTTGCTTAAATTGTTTAACTGAGAAATACCTAGTTAAACCCAGAAGTTACTTAATTTATCTTCAGTTGCTTACTTATAATTAATTTTATGTCAATATTATTTTATTTTACATCTTCTTAATTTTTATATATTTAAATACAACCACTTTAATAACATTTACAACTTTTGCCATACTTTGACTTCGAGCACCTGTCTTCCTTAAGTTTGACAAAAAATCTCGTGCTGCTCTCTGATCCCCATTCCCCCGTAATGGATATATAAATTGATATTATGCTGAAAATAATTATGCAACTTTTGGGTTAATATCGCGCAAAATCAATAAACTTTTATGCACGAGCTGGAGCTGGGAGCCTGAGCGTTTTCCATTTCGATATTTCAATATTCCGAAGCGGCTGCAGACTGCAATTTGCACCGAAAAGCCAAAAGGAAAACTGTGTGCGGTGTGAGTGTGCCGCCACCCATCACCCACCGGCTGTTGGCTCGATCGGCGGGTTCAGTGGGTCAGCAGCGTCACGTTCGCGGGAAGCCAGAAATCCGCCAGGAACCAGTTGCTGCGGGCTCGTCGCGGACCAATTTCGGTTTCGTTTGCAATTTCACTATCGTTTCAAGGAAAATGCAGAGAGGAAGCGGGAAAGTCGGGGGGAAAAATCAAGAAAAAGGAGTCTCTCTGCATATCTGAGGCAATCAATCATTAGACGCAATCATTGGGCCACATTAACTCGCCACTCGGGCCCGCTGCGATATTGAAAACTAATGTGCAACGCCCACTGGACACTAGGTGGTTTACAGAGAGAGGAAAATATTAAAAAATGGCATATAAATAATGATTTGTATTTTTTTAAAGCTTTACAAAATAGTTCAAAGGAAACCTGTGCTATTCAAGATCACCTAATATATTAAAACTTTAATTTTATTATTTATTTTAGTTTTATCTATTTTTCATACAGCTCTATGCTTCCAGTGGCTTCGGTTCGGTGGCTCAATGCCTCGTTAGCGGGATTAGCAATTACCCAAAAATGGCAGACAAGGAGACGCAGGAGGCTATGGCTGAATTGTCAGTCATTTTGTCAGGCGCTTAATTGCAGCTGGCAATTCGAATAAAACTGGCAATCGGCTATAAATGCAACAGCCACTGCAACTGCAACTGCATTTGCAACTGGCAGCCAAAGCCAAACAATGACACTGAAACGTTGGCGTCGGCGGCTCAATGAGTCACATTTGAGCTTGAGCCACCTTTTGGCCGTTGTTGTTGGCGGCTAATCAGGAAGCTGGCCAACCTATCAGCTACTCGTACTCAGCGGCAGTGGCTGTCCGAGATCCGGCAGCACTTGTAACACTTAAGGAAAAAAGGGGACAGCATTCCTGCATTATTAAGTAAATAAATTCCTGCTTTAATAATATTATTATATTTATTAAGCCCATGCAAATATCTAGTACACATTTCTGGACTCTATTATATGCAGCATAAGGAAATAATGAACTTATCTAAAAGCATATTCTTTCGGCAACAGGAATTGTGATAAATAGTATTTTAAATATTTTAATAGAACCCAAAAAAATCGATAAACGTATTCCTTAAATTCAATTTTTGTCATTAAATTTTTTAATACAATTATAAAATTTATAGGACATTATTTTAGCAACAGGAATTATGAATAATATATTTTTTAGATATTATAATAGATCCCAAAAAAATTCTTTAATATTCTAGACAATTTTCTCAGAGTGTCTAACTGCCCCCTTGTTTTCGCAGCTAGCGATCTTAGCGAAATCCTTGACATAATGACCCCTTTTAGCGCTGGCCGCGATAACAATGGAGCCTGAGACGGGACTGCCACTGCCGCCACTGCCCGGAAAATGCCAAACGAGCTCGATCCGCTGGCCAGACAATGACGTCTAATTAGTTGCAGTGGGAAACCCAAGCAGGCAACGGACAGCAGCAACATGCAACATGCAACACGTGCAACAGGGGCAGGAGGATCGTGCAATCGAGGCAGCTACTGTGGCCGCATGTTGCTGATGTAGCTGCGATGTTGCTGCTTGCTCCTGCGATGTTGCTGCTGTGCAAAATGTAATTCAATCATGCGGCTATGAGCAACAGCAACATGCAGTATGCAGCATTTGCAGCATGTAAGTTGCACAATCATCGGGGCGGTGAGGGGCTGAGGATCGAGGATTGCATGTGAGCAGACGCACGTTGCTCACCCCTCGAAGGGAGGTCAACCAGCGACTTTCGATACGGGAAGAGATGCACTTAAAATATAGTTTTAAAGGTTTTCCTGGTAGAAAGGGAATGGGGGAAAAGTTAGGCCTCCTTTTGTGCTATTTTTAATTTAATTTTAATTTTCAGTGTAAAGGAAATCACTCTCCAGCTCCTCTGGCAATTTTAAATGCTTAAATGCCTCTGCCAGATTAACTGCTCATCCTCCTTGGATTTTCTACACACATTTTTAAGTGCAGGAAATTCTAATTATTTGCTGGAATTAACCAACTTGATTGCCTGACCTCGATTCGCTGGCATCTCTCATGTAAATGTCCTCGCTTTTTCCCAGCTGCATTATTAACCTCATTAGAGAAGAATTTAGCCGCGAGATACGAAATGCGGAATACGAGAGCGTTTCCTGGGGCCTGCTTTTATTTTTTTATTTTTCTTTATTTTTTTGGCTTATTAGAATCGTTGAATTATGGCAGGCAGCGGCGGCGGCTACACTCTCCCATTCCTAAATTTTTTTCCTTATTTTCCAGGCAGGCCAATCCGAAAGTTGGAGCTGCAAATCCACCCACACAATATGCTGGCTCCGAAAATGAAAATGTTCATTAGATTTGCAACGGTTTTCACAGCGCAACATGTAATAAGTTTTGTCTCAATTTAATGCCCTCAAAGTGATGAAGGGTACTTGGGGATTTTAAAGGATTTTGGAGGTGATGATAATGTAGGGGAATGATTATTAAAGAGAGCTCAGAAAATGTACAATAGGAATTATAACAGCCAGCCCATATATATTTATTAATATTTAAAAAGTAAAGAAACGCTTTCAAAGAGCTTCGAAAATTTTCAATTAAAATAAACTAAATAGTAAAAATACTATTTACACTGTAAAAATAATTACAATTAAGAATACAAAGAAAGTCCTACACTTTAACAAAATTAAATTAATATTACATTACGAAAAGCACCTTTAATTCCGTAACTTCATATTTCCTAGTTAGATAGTTTTTCTGATGTAAAGATTACCTTTCAGAGATAAATCCCTAAAGAGTATCTCACAATCACCCAATGATCCCCGCGCCATTGTTTCTCCTCAGCAGCCTGGGCAAAGACAATGATTATGTGTCAATATGCAAAAGGCGATTTACACGCAAGTTAAAGCAACTAAATTGTATAATAAAAAACATTTTATTATTGAGCCTGAGCCAGCTGAGGCAGCGGGTCCGCCAGACCCGCCGGCCAAACAAATTGAGTGCCATGAAGGCAATAAATGGCCTGGCTGTGGCTTGGCCTGGCTTTTAGCCCGGCCAAAACCGGGTTCTAAGCAAAACGCACCTTAGTTGCAGCTCCGCCACAACGCACAATGCACCACTGTGAGTGAGTCACAGAGAAAAATAAAAAAGAGAACGACACTAGACAATTGTCACAGCCTTTTTGTGGGCCATTTTATGGGTCAACGTGGCGTATAATTAATACACTTGGGCAACTTCCATTTGCCATTAGAGAGCCACTGCAATTTGTACTCCGATGATGGCCATAATTAGCATCACCTTTTTTCTGCCAATCCGTTGATAATTGCCATAACCTTGCCATCATTTCCTGACATTGATCGATTTGGCCGCGTCGCGTGTGTTATTTGTTTTCCCCTCTTCTGCATATAATTGATTTTTGTTTTTTTGGGAAGTCATGCTGCGAGGAAGTACTAGACACAATTGCTGACCCGATTGAATAATTGCAATTGATTCGTTTGATGGTTGGATCGATCGATTCGAGAGCAGAAACAATCGCGGAACTGGTTCAAGGCAAGGATCTTTTGAAGTCACCACTGGGAAGTGATTCATTTGCAGATCGAATCTTGGGTGTCTGACGTCAGCCCATTGTTTGATTTAATGCCAGAGCCACTGCAGTTTCTCACTGGGTTGTTGTTAAGGAAAAACACTGAGCCTAGTATTAAGGGAAGAATTTGCAGTATTTTATTTTAAGATTGTTAATATTTTAGGCAGTCTTTATGCATAAAATAAATTATTAAAAACTCTACAAAAAAGAAGTTAAAGAGTGAAATATATGTTAAGTTATTAATGAATAATTTATTTAAAATATAAATGTTTTATATTTATATTTAAATTTTTAATCATGAATCAAGGTTATACATTTTCAGGAAAGGTTCATCCAAAATTTGAGAATTAATTTAAGAATACAGATAATTCTTAGATTTAGCTTTATTTTTTGTAAGTCTGTAATTGATTTTAAGTGGTCTGTATGCATAAGGAAATTATGTTAAGCTCTTTTAAAAAATTGTTTATTGAGTGAAATCTTAATAATAATAATATACTAATTTCCATTAAATATATATGCTTGAATAATTATGTTAATATTCAACTCATCGTCATTCAATCATGAAGCAAGGTTACCCCCATCTTAGAAAGGATCATCCAAAATTTAGATAATACTCCAAGGAACCCTTTACCTTTTGTTCTAAATATTGCATTATCTAAATGCATCCAAAATTTAGGTAACACTTTAAAGAACCCTTTACCTTTGTTCTAAATATTTTTCCCAGTGCTCTCTTGCAGTTTCTATTTTTGGCTTTGGGTTAACATTTGTCATTTGGCCAACAAACACACTCCTATACAACACACAGAGAGGCAGAACACACACCTTGGGAGCTGCTGCTGAGCAGTTATGGCACCCACTCGCTGGCCAGAGATTCCCATGGCTTGAATGACACTTTGCTGCAGAGCGCGGCTTCCGCTTGGCCAAAACGGAGACTTGCTTTTGGCCAAACCTGACCAAATTTGGCAACAGATAAAATGGCCCGATGGCAGCTGATGATGGCGCCCGCGCATGCGTGCAGATCTTGCGGCTGCACCGCTGCCTCATCATCATTTATTTTATTTTAATTGTGAATTGCGGGGTTCTTAGTATTTTTTCATAATTTTTTCCCCCTCTGTGGAGCGGTTTGTGCATGTCGCTGTGCAGATTACAACAATCGAATAAATAAAACGACGGTTGCTGTTATTTTTTTCGTTATTATTTATTTGCCATTTTTTGCGCTGGGCAAATCTTTAATGAATCTGTGCACAGGTCTCGTAGCTCTTGGCTGCTTTTCGGTTGCGTGTGGGCCTCAAATCGTTTTTATTATTATTGTGCTTGTCGTGTAATTTAATTTATGAATTTGAGCCTGTTTTTCGGTGTGTGCTCGGTGTGTGTACTTCGCTCTGGCTGCATAATTTTCTAATGCTGACAAATGGGATTTGGATTTATGGCTTTTTGTCGCCCGTTGCACGTAGGTGTTGTGCGCTGTGTGTAGTTTTGTTGTGCCTTGTTGCTTTGTCTGTTGCTTGTTTGATTGAAGATGTCGCAAGCGGCGACCTCGAAACGAACATGGACAATTGCCGTGGCAGTTGCAGTTGCAGTTGGAGTTGCAGTTGCACAATTATTGTTTGGGCAGCGGCGAAAAGTGGAGCATTTATGGGTGAATGTAACCAGAGACTTTGATGTTGTTTGCCAATTGGTCACTCGGAGATTCGAGTAGGTACATGGGGAGAAAAAATATCTAGGAGAAGTCAGGAAAAATATTTAAATGTTGTAAGTGATAGTCTTTGTTATCACTGATTTAATATATTTTTTTTATATATTTGCGCGTCTGTTCTCTTAGCTTTTTCTTAATCAAGTGAAGTTGGGTGCGCCTCATAGAGATATTTATCGTGCTATCGATATTTAATACAAAACTACCGGTATATCGTTGCGTTATAAAACAAGATGTTCACACTTTATACTACTTAACATAAATATATAACAACATGGTCACACTTAATACTTCTTAATATACTTATATACATATGTTTACAATTTGTATTAATGTAGAAGTAGTAGTAGGTAGTAAAAATGTCGACAAAGTAAAATATTCAGCATAAATATATCACCAAGTTGGAACATAAGAACATAAGTAAAAATCGATTTGAAATCGATTACCAACTATTTTTTGTGTTTTGGACTTTTTTTGCTCTGTAATTCTAGACCGAAATTAATTAGAAATTAGTTTACAAAATTAATCCGTAAGAATCTTTATTAAATATGCACTTGAATATCCCCAATGTTTATTTAGAATATACCAAAAATAGCATTATAATTTTATGGCTGTATTAATCTCTGGTAACACTAAAACCTACAACATAAACCACGCGGTTAACTCTTTCCCTTTCCAGTTCTTGATCTAGTAAGAATAATATTCTAGCTTATAAATTAAATATATTATTTAATGCATAAACCCACCCCTTTAATTTTCTCTCACTGCACTTACGACTCTTAACCAAATTTCCGAACAAATTACCATATTGTCGATGGCTATCATAACGAGTCACAGAGTACAATGTATATGCGGCCATAACCCCTGCTCGCAAAAAATACCCAAAAAAAATAAGAAGGAAAATAATAAAAATAAAACCGATTTACTTTGTGCCATTTGTGCCGACTCCCGTTCTAATCTAAACTCATTATAATTAAATAAGTCACGAGTTTTGAATTTTAATTTGGCTCTCCGGCTTGGCATTGCCCTGACAGACAAAATCAGCTACCAGTCAATGGCATGTTTTGCGGTGTTCCCTCTTTCGGCTTTCGGCTTCGCTTTATTTTGGCCAATTTTATCAGAATCGCACAAGCCAAGGTCTAAGCCAGAGTAGAAACTTAATTATATTGCACAGCCAGCCACTCGGCGGAATCTTAAAATTTGCACTTTAGGCCAGGCGCACAAAGTGTCTTAAAAACGAAAATAAGCCAAATTAGCAGCAGACTCTAGCTGCTTTTCACTGCATTTGCTACTGATTTGGATTCGGATTCGGATTTCGATTTCTTCGTAGAAGAAGTCAAGGTCCCCAGAGCGAAGGTGTTGAAATGTTGCTGCTGCCTAGTTGCTGGTTGCTGGTTGCTGTTTGCTGGTTGTGTGGCGTGTTTGATTTACGACTGATGCCTCGCTGGAAGCTGGGCTTGGAAATTGCTTTGAAATTGGCCAGAAAGGAATGAGGCAAGCTCAAGAATTGGGCCCAGGTTAAGACGGCTTTTTTTCCATCGATTTTTCTTGCTGCTGCTGCCAGAGGTTGCTAGTTGGTAGTTGGCTTGCTGCATTGTTGTGTCGATTTTGTGCGGCATTATGCAACTCACGACAATGACAATTCACGGCAGGACCTTTGACGACCTACAAGCGTGTTCCAACTGCTCCTCACACTTATTTTCATTTTCATTTGAGTTTCGTTTTTATTTTAATGCCTCTCAGAGTGAGGAGTATTTTTCAGGAAATTAAGTTATATTTAGGTTGTTTTTTTTAGACTTTTGGTGTTACCTTAACTCTACATCAACTTAATACTAGTTAGTATTTTTAAAGATTTTTTAGATACATATTTTAAACCAATTTCCCAGTAATAAGTAACTCAGAAGTCGACTCTATAGTTCCTCCTTGCCTTTAAAGAAGCCAGTCTTGACTCTGGCTCGTATGACAAATCGATTTACATAGCTCAGTGTGGGCTTTTCATTAGGTTTGGCTTTGGTTTGGTTTGGATTCCGACCAATTAGGTTCGCGTCTCGGAACCCCCTGCCGAAAATGTCAGGCCTTGTCAGTAGGCCCTGGCCCAGACTTCTCAGCCCAGCTGTCATCCGTGTCACTTGCTTACAGCTCAGTTGCCTGGTGATTTTTCTCGAACCGGTGTGTAGTCGCAATTCCTGCAAGCAAAAACTATACAAACTAAACCCCGTAAAATTTTATTATATAGTTCCAGCAAACCTTAGAAGATGGCCTATTACGGTTTTTGCAGCAATGAGCAGCTCATCAAAGCGATAAAAATCCGATTCAAGGATATGATGGTGTTCCTGGTCACGGCAGAAATTCTTTTTTTGGAGGAGTTTTATATATTTATGCAAGAGAACTCCCTCATGGGATCCCCGTCGACTTCCCTCACGGAGAGTGGAAAGCAGAAGTTCAAGAAGCTCCCAGTGTACGATAAGCTGCGTTATATTGACCTTGCAGCTGAAATAAATAATATGGTGATGCACGGTACCTTTTGGAATACCGGACTATAAAATAAAATCTAAATAAATTATTATATATATATATATAAATTTATTTTATTTATTAGAATTAGTATAACAGTGAAAGTGCCTGCAGAATGTTCCCCTATTTCGTGACCCAACGATTTGCTGTGACTATGATTGACACCCCTGGCGATAAGTGCCGGATCAGCTCTATATATGTTTCCCACTGAACCAGAGAGAGAGGGAGCGTAAGCCGGCAGCTGGACCAGGCCTAGAGCCGCGACGTGTTGGTCATGTCCAAAGTGTCGAGGTGTCCGCGGCCCTATTAGAAACTGGCATTCGGAATGATTTATATAATGGTGATGCCAGACGCCAGATAGACCCCCTATGCCAGAACTATGGCAACCATTGTCCAGAGTTGCCCTGTCAGCTGCAATTTGACATTTTCGTTGTCACTTTTTGGTGTGCCCGACACTTTACACACAACATAAATTATAAAATAAAATAAATATATAAATAAGTACTAGCAACTGTAACTGCAATTAGCCGGCGAACAAATTGAGTTAAATTAAATGGATTCCTGTGCAACAATGCAACAATGTCAACAATTTCAATATTAACTTTTTCCCCAACACCCCAGCCCCGGCAAACGCCGCAATTAAAAATCGGTTTTGCCGTCGGCTCTCTGAAATGCCTTAATAAAATGTTAATAACTTAATCAATATGCCATAAATATAGAAGCCAGCGCCGACTGCAACAAAGGCTTCCAAGGAGCAGGGAAAAAATTATAAAAATAAATTCTCGAAACTCGTTTGCTGCATGCGATTACGTCGACAATCGGCCAGAGATCGAGCATCGATCGCATGAATTTCAAAATCGTCGACAATGCACACACAGCTGTGACGAATCTCTCTTGGCCCGGTCGGGAAAAAAGGGGGCGGCATGTGAGAGGGCGGACCTGAAAAGCGAACACTAAAAGCCAAGAGCTGAGGCCAGAGAGCTGCAATTACCACCGCTGCTCGCTGCTCGGAGCTCTGAGCTCGCTTTTCACTTTTCAATCGCCTTGCCACTAATTTGACAGCCGGCGAGCAATCGCCATCACTCCTCCAGCCATAGTCGTAGCTCTGGATGGCCTCCGATCCAGATGCAGAGCTCTAGAGCTGCAGTGTGAGGCCCCTGACAAAGTGTCGTGGATAGCCATATACACATATGTTGATATAGCCCCAGAGATATGGACAAGGAGGCCCAGGGAGAGGAAGGATGGGAGGGAGGCTGCCACAGTGGAATGGTTACCAAAATAAAGCCTTAAAAAATAAATTAGATATAAAAGAATTTGTTTCCTAAAATTCCAAGTACACTTAAAAGAATTTTAGTTAGTAGGCGATATTTCACGAGTCTTACATTAGTGATCAGAATTTAATATATACAACACTTCAAGGATATTATTTACAGAATATAAGAAAACACATCTTCACGCCTTAATAAATATAAATACCACACCATGTTGCGTATACCGGGGATGCCCCTGCTTCCGGGCACACTCTTCCGCGATGTAAGTACCCAAATATTTAATAATAATTTTAGAAAAATAATAAATCTCTTTATCAAGGTCTCCAAGAGCCATCATCCCAAGCCCCAGGCCTTGCTGAAGTTCCAGGGACTGAGCATGCTGAGCGATCGCCAGCAGCCGGAGCCCGTGGACTCGAGCGGCGTGGCGGTGGACATTAGCTGTCCGCCCATTGGCGCCGCTTCCATCTATCCGCCGCGCTCGGGTCCCCGGATGCCGCCCTGGCTGGCCTACGACAAGAAGGTGCTCTGCTTCCGGGGCTACTTCAAGCAGACCCTCCAGGAGGTCTATCATGCCCCCTACCTGGTGCGCAAGGTCAAGATCTATTACTATCTGGAGGATGGCACCATCGAGATCTTCGAGCCGCGGGTGGATAACTCCGGGATTGTGCAGGGAAGCCTGGTGCATCGCCAGCGAGTGCCCAAGGCCCCGCCGTGTGACAATGAGTTTATGTCCTTGATTGACCTAAATGTGGACATGACAGTGCAGATCTTTGACCGGCAGTATCACATCACGGACTGTGATAATTTTACCAGGATGTTTCTGAACAAGCGGGGTATTACAGTGCCCGATCCAGTGCAGTCGCCTTGGTATGTATTTTAATAAAATTAAAATAAAATAAAATTAATTAATTAATAAAATTAAAATATATAAAATTAATTTGTGTTTAGTGATCCCACCGAGTCCATGCGTCAGCGTGAGAAGTCACAGACCCACGCCTCGGCCCCGAAATGCCATCCGTTTGCTCAGTTTCTCAAGTACGATCGGCAGATCTTAAAGTTTCAGGGATATTGGGATGATCGCACCGAATTTGGGGATGTACGGAAGCTGGAACTGTGCTATTACCTGGCCGATGATACAATAGAAGTCAAGGAGGCTCACATTCGTAACTCAGGGCGGGATGGGCCAACGGTGTTTTTGAAAAGAAACCGCTTGCAAAGGGTAAGTAATACTATAAAACAGAGCTTGAGATTTGAAAATTTCAGGTGCCTTATTCATTGTAAATTTGATTCTTTAGCATATTTTTGGGTGTCATTTTAACTAATTTTATTATTAAATCATTAAATTAATTTTAATTCTTAACAAAAATTTTGAAAAATTATTAAAATTACAAGAAATCTAGAGATAAAGTTTGTAAATCAAATTAAAATGCGTATGCAATTCAATGTGTAAAAATGTTTAAAGTATACTTTTTAAGCCCTTTTCAATTGTTTTTAACTTAAGACTCAGCAAATATAATATTAAAAATTCAATTACCCAACTAATATTATTAAAAAAATCCCTAAAAAATCCTAGGAATTCAATGGCCTGTCCCTCCCAGGCCAGTCCACGCCCAAGACGCTGCTCAACGTTCTCGGCACCAATATGCGGAATGTGCGCTACTGCGTGGATCCCCTGAATACGGGCAACAAGGAGATCCTGTACTACAACGAACGTGACCTGCAAATCGGAAGCGTGATCAATGTCTATGGTCGGGCGGTGGTCATCACCGAGCTGGATCCGTTCACCCAGCAATACTACCGGGATCGCTATGGCATTCACGACTTTACGCCGCTCCCGATTCCCACCAGATCCGACGATTGTGCGGACCTGAAGCCGGGCGAGCGCCAACTGCCGCCCTTCAATGGCTGGGGAAATTACGAGGACTCGGTGGGCAACTGCATATCCGTGGAGCCCAAGCCCCCGAAGACGGACTTTAAGAAGTTCATCAAGTTCGATCGGTTTGTGCTAAGGTTTGGCGCCAAGATGCTCTCGACCATCAAGGCGAACTGCGAGCGGATCTTTGTTATCAGCTACTATTTGTGCGATGACACCCTGCAGATCCAGGAGATAGCTGTGAGGAATTCCGGCTTCCTTGGGGGTCAGTTCATGAAGCGCACCAGGTTGGAGCTGCCGGGCCAGGAGAGGTTCTCGTGCAAGGAGCCGTTGTACTATATGCCCTGGAACTTCTTCATCGGCTCCACCATGATGCTGAACGACTTTATTTTCCACGTGGTCTCCGCGGATGAATACACACTGATGTACATGGAGCACCATCCGGAGCAGTATCCTCGGGCCAATGTGGAGATTATTATGGACAAGGTACGCAGTGCCTTGCAGAACCGCATGACGGAGTTCGTGGGGCTCTGTGTGCCGGACTGCACGGATTTGGAGAAGAAACAGGATGTGCTTATCAGATATGAGAGCTTCAAGGGAGCCCTGATTGGCACCATGGGCAAGGCCATCAGCGATCATGAGATCATCACTCTCTGTCGCCACTTTTCGGCTGAGAAGGCACCGCCCCAGGCCTGTAAGCGGGACAATGTCCAGGCCGCTGCCCATCTGGAGATCAAAAGGTCCTTGTGGAATGCCCGAGAGGATCTGATGGAGCACTTCCATCACATTAATCCCACGAATCAGCCCTTCATGCCCGAGCACAAGGTGCGATCGGCGCTCCGGGGCTGTCGCCTGCCCTTCTCCTTGGAGCTCATCGACAATATCCTCTCGATTTTGAATCGGAATGAGTGCGATGATATTGAGGTCTGCGACCTGATGAACTTCATAGACGTCTCTTGCGGCAAGGGCTGCAGCATGGTGCCCGTGAACCATGCCTTCGAGCTGTGTCCGAAGATTCCCTTCCTGAACCTGGGTCGCGTGGTCAACTTTGCCTGCTTCCTGCGCCAGTTGAATATCCCTTTGAACCTGCCAGCGGCGGGTGAGGGTGAAAAGGACGCCATAGGCGATGTGAGGATACTGCCGCCAACAGGGGATGCCGAGGTTCCCCTGCATAAGCATGAGTGATGGTCCTTAAGGGGATTTTAATTGAGTAACTATACTTTTTTCGGTTGTAATTATTTTCTTTTGGGATTTCAGAAAAAAAATCAAATTAATGGATATAATAAAAAATTAATGAATATATGTACTCAGATATTTGTTTATAGTTAAGTTAACATAATTTATATTTAACTTTTCCTTTAGGAAAAGTAAAAAACCTTTATTCCAGGCATCAGTTAATGTTTTATCTGTATCTCAAGTATAGTTTCACCTTCCAAATAAAAACAAACCTTTCTGGCTTGTCCCACTTTGCGTATGATGAATTATTTGGCTTTTTTGGTTGTATTTATTATCTTTTGGGAATAAAAAAAACAAATTAATGTATTTATTAAAAAATTATGACTATAAATACTTAGATTTTTGTTTATATTGTTTTTAGCAAAACTGAAGCTAAATTTGAATTTTCCTTTAAGAACCAAGAACTTAAAGGACTTTAAGCCTTGAAGAAGAAAAATAACCTTAATTCTGTATATTAAGTATAGTTTTACCTTTAAAATAATTTTCTTTATAATAAAATTAAATATTTCCTAGCTAGATAACCTTTATTCAGACATCAGACAAAGGTTTATAGGTAAGTCAAGTATAGTTTTACCTTCAAAATAATTTTCCTTATAATAAAATAAATATCTTTTCAGCTTTATCTACCCACAAAACCTCCTGGCTCGTCCCACTGTGCGTATGATCAATGCCTTGACTCGTGTGACAAAAAGACAACTTCAGCCGCAACTTCAACTGCGACTCCTGCTCCGGTCCGGACTCTACTCTGTTTTGAGTTCCAGATAGACAGCTATCGATCAGCTGCACTCCGTTTCCAACTCCGTCTCCGACTGCGACTCAGCGGGCTTAATAATAAAAGCCCGCCACTTAGCCGGCAGTTGGCTTTAATTTATGCAGCGAGCTCGGGGGGCTGGCGGCTTAGGCTTTGCTTTTGCTTTTGCGTTTTGAGATGCGTGCCAGAGATAAAAGTAATTTGCTTGATTTAATTTTAGTCGGCAGCAGCAGCCACAACGTCCTCCTCCACAGCCCCTGCTCCAGAGCAGTAGCATCCTGTTTGCCGGCTTAGGAGATTTTTTAGTTTTTAATTAGGCGAGTGCAACAAATTTTAGCCAGCCAAGTTTCATGTTGCAACGGCTCATGTAAGTGGCAAATGGCCCACCGCCCCCAAAAAAAAAATAAAAAAGGAGCGAAAAAAGACAGGGACACCGCAGAAGAAGGAGGCCAGCTATGTTCAGGCCACTTCTAAAGTGGCTAATTGTGTTAGAGCATAATTTACACGTTGTGTTTTCGGTTGCCCCCGAACAAGGCGCTGGACATGTGCCTGCCACAAGCAGCAGCAGCCACTGCAGCAGCCGCCGCTCGAGATACTTTGCTGCCGTTGCTGCAATAACGCTCTCAGGCTAAAAACAGCTTTTTTCGTGTGTTAAGCGGGACAGCATTAAGAGCTTCTTACTAAACGAATTTCCAGTTGGAGTTACAGGAAACTGGCACTTCCAGGGGAGAGACAGAACAGAAGTTTCCTGGTGGAAATCTTTTATTAAATGGATGAAAGGAAATATTAGAATATTTTTTAAACATAAATTAATATTAAGGTATACGATACATATATAAACTGAATGCATTTTAAAAACAGACCAAAGTATGATAGATTTATCTCTTCCATTTTATTAATTTTTTATTTTAACAAATTAATCCTAGCATTAAGTGTTAAACGTAAAAAATATTTAACCGAGTACTGGCAGCGGTGGCCTTCGACAAGATTTATGTCTTCTTTTATATTTTATTGTATGATTAAATATCGTAAATGTTCAATTGAATATATTTAAGGCCTCATAACATGCTTCTCTAATTAATGTTATATATTAATTTAGTTTTATTTTATGTCAAAGTAGGGGAAGTGTTAAGTTTAATATATTTAAAGCATAATAACAAGCTTTTTATTTAAATTAAAATATATTCATTTGTTTAAACCATTGGATTATTATATTTAAAAAATGTTACAAACAGTTTAGTATTTAAACAATATTTAATATATTAAAATCATTAAAAGTGTTTCTTTTATTTCAATCTAAATATTTTTCTTTACATAAGCCTTTAATTTTAAAAATATTTCACAAAGACTTTCCTTTTATTTTAAATATTTAACACGCTGAGTAAGAAAAGAAGAGAGAAAGAAAATTGAATATATTAAAGTCATAAAAAATGTTTCTTTTGTTTCAATCTAGGCCTTTAATTTTAATTTTAAATATATTTCACAAACAGTTTCATCCTCTTTTTAGCAAATAAAACCTTGACTCTACCTTTTTATCACCCAAAGTCAGTCTCTACTCAAAAGACATGATTAATGTAGGGAAAACACAACAATTTAAAGCCCTTTTTCATGGCCCAACTCTGACTCAGATCTGTACGCTGTTAGAGAGATTGATATCTTTATTTCCAGCTCCCGTTTTAAGTGTATATAGTATCATGGAAACATCGGACATCGGAGCGTGGGAATATCAACTGAAGTTGACGCGACACTCGCCGCAGTCGCAGCTGTGCCATTTGATTAAACGCCTCGTTTTATTCAATATTTAATATGTGAAATTATTGACAGTCGATTGGGCAATGCAAACAGCAAAGTCTGGGTCTTGGGAGAGAGAGATATCTGCTGTCCGCTGCCCCGGTCAATATCAAAATTCAAATATCAATATTTACGCAGCAATTATGCAAATTAAGTTGAGCGCGGATCGGTTCGAATCGGTTCGCCATGACGAAACGCGGTTGGCATCTCGAAAAGTATATATCTCCAAGTCGGAGTTGGAGTCCGGGTCTGGCTTATCTCTTGAAGAGATTGCATTTGCCATGGCGTTCGACTTAATTGTTCTAATTACATGCAGTCTTAAGCTCCACTTTAATTGCTCGTGGGAACAACATAATGCGTATGTCAAGATCTGGTATTTATATATTATTTTTTCTAGTTTATTTTTATTTTATTTTTAATTTTTTTTCTGGCGGCACACGCACAGCTTGACACCTGCGGGCTTAAGGAGGCTTTTTCGTGGCGCCAACTTGGCTTTTTTTCGCTTTAGGCCAAGATGGAGTGTACTTAGGCTTAGGAGAGTCTCTAAATCTCGATTCCTCACTTCTGGTTGTTGGCCTTTTGTCAGCGACTTCCCGCTGTTGTCAACTCCTTAAATGTCAACTCAAGTTGTCTTTTAGTCTTTGGTCCGCCGAGTGTCATCATCTCCCCCGATGGCAGCAATTAAGTTTGAAGCCTTCAATTTGTCAACTAAATAGAACCCCTGGCTAGAGGGGTTTATAAGGGGAAAAGGTAGCTTAATCTAGTTAAAATTAAAACTAAAATTAATTAAAAATACCTTAACCTTAAGCTTATGTTCTAATGAGCCTGAAACTGTTCTGACAGTTAGTTACCTGCTTGGTTCAGGTCATTATATATGCATATCTGAACCTCTTAAAGTGTTCCTGATCCGCTTACCTTCCTTTTATTTTATTTACTTTGTTTTTTTTAGCCGCTGCCTGTTTCATAAGTGACAAATTTATGGCGCGTGTGTTGCAAACCACATAATTTGTCTGACTTTGGCCCAGGCAAGGACCCTCCTCTGTGGTCATCGGATATATCCCAAAAAACACCAGAAATCACAAAATTTATGCGCAACGCCCTCGCGCCAAATTAATGGATGCTTATTAATTTATAGCTATTTAAATGATCTCGAGGATTGCGGCATTCCAAGGCCCCAAGGTTCTAATGAAGTCGGCTGAAGTCGCGTGTGGTGCCTGGCTGGAGGAAGTGTATTTAATTTACACCTGAAACCGAAACCGAAACCGAAAAAGCCACAAAAACCGAACTTGAACCTGGAGTTTTCGGGGGACTCTCTGCCAAATAAATTAGCATCATGGGGTGAGGTCGGGCTGGCAAAAATTAAAACATTTTTCACTTTTATTTCGGCGTAGTTTGAAAAATGAAAGTGTTTGCTTTGGTTTCTTTTCGTTTCGACCAGGGCCCGGAGCTTGTGGCATTGACTGGCCATAAATAAAAGTCCCAGCCTGAGTCCAAGTCCAGCATACGATATCCAGCTCATCGCCCAGCTCCAAGCTGTTCCGAGTCCGATCTCACTGTGTGGTCAGAGTCAGCCTTTCTATGACTAAGCCCGCACAGCTGGCCAGAGCTTGGACTGGAGCTGGGCAGAGCGATTGCATCGCTCTTTCTCCGCCGTTTGGAAATTACTATTATAGTTTTATGTGCTATTATTTGGGCATCACCGGCCAGCAGAGCACAACAAAAGCAAACGCCAGCCCCCGCAGCGAATAAGGCCGCAGATCCCGAGACACACATGAAGTCCAAAGCTGACCAGAGGAGAATCGGAGATCGAAGACCGAGAGGGTCGATCGAGCGCCGACTTTTGCATAATCGAAGCGGGGACACTGGGACAAATAGTAATATTAAATAAAGAGTCTTAAATCATGGCTTTAAATAAATTCAAAATGATTTACACTTACCAGAATCTTTTTATATAAAGTAAAGGTATGTATATCTTGCTTAAAATATTTAAATATATTTCAATAACCCCCTGCAATTAACTAAATAGTAATATTAAATCAAGAAAAATCCTAAACCATGGCTTTAAATAATTTCACAATTATTTACACTTACCAGAATATATTTGTATAAAGTAAAGGTATATATTTCTCTCTTAAAATATTTAAACATATTTTATTAGCCCTCTGCAATTAAGAAAATAGTTATATTAAATCATGAATAATGTTAAAACATAATTTTAAACCAATTCAAAGGGATTTACTCTTACCTTAATTTATTCTATAAAAAAAGTCTATTTTTCTGGCTTAAAATATTTAAATAAATTTTGTATACCTCCTCTCATTGAGTAATTATTTTTCCCAGTGCCCAACAAAACTTTGGCCAGTCGACAGCGCGGCATCTTGATTAGCATTCGCAGTCCGAATAGTCCAAAAAAACGTTGGCATCGATTGGCGTCTTGGGGCAAAGATTCTTTGGCGCCAAACGCAGCCAGACAGAGCCCGATCGATCTATCGCTTAGGCGGCATTTCTCCGAGTGTAACTGTTTCGTATCAGCTGCCAAATCGACGAAAACATTGGCAATGCAACCATTTTGCCTGCAACTATTTGCTTATGCGGCATGCCATCTCAGCGATTTGGCTCAGAGTTCTCACAATTAAAATGCCTTCTTGTCACCGAACGAATGCCTCAGGGCGGCGCCTCTTCGGCTCTGTGGAATGTCAATGCCAAATTGTTGCAGTTAACCATAAACCTAGGCATAATTTAGGGATGGGAAAGGTGTAAAAATTTCCGTTTGAAGAACCTTAAAAATAGTTTAATTGAAATTTATAAATTATTTTCTAGAACGCACTTTCTTTTTAGTCTGATTTTGAAGATATTACCACAGTTACGCTTCTGTTATTGAACTATATCGAAAATATTGTGTCTCGATAGGCCTATAACTAAAATATCGACCTAGTCTCGTAATAATGGTCCGTACTTTAGATAAACATAGCGAATATATATGTATTATTAGGCGAGAATCCTAAAGATGAATATGATATCAAAATATAATGCACTATTTTAGATGCATATAGAACCAAAGTACCGATATACTACCGAACAAATATTTACTACATTAGAAACTTATATCGACAATATTGCATATCGATATACAGAGAATCAAAATACTTATGTATATAATATCAAAATATAATGTAACATTTAAGATACATATATTAAAACAATCGCATTATAATATAAACAATATAATAATGCTAATCTATAATGCAAATTAATACATTTAATATATTTAAATATTTATTTATATTTAATTTAAAAGGAATGCTCACACAGTGCTCAATTATGCAATATTTTAGCTCCATATCGATAGTTTACTCACACATCGCCACCTTTTTACCATCTCCAATACACGACTCTATGGATTCCCGAAGCGTGGGCGTTGCGTAGCTCAGCAGCTCCCGGGCCCGCTTTTGTCGCCGTCGATTGTCGCCCCGTGTAAATGTCAGATTGGCAAATGCCAGGCGGCAGTTGCTGGTTAGTTGGCCAAGTGAAAACCAGTAGCCCACAGCGACCAGCCGAGTGGAAGTGTAACGAGCCAGAGTCAGAGCCAAAGGCCAACTCCAGGTGGACGACAAGTCAATGGGATCGAAATCGAAATCGAAGTGCGGAGGAGGAATGGGAAAAGAGAACAGGAGACGGAGGAGGAGGAGGTGCCTCTGGTTACAGCCCCGGGGGAACAGACAGTCTAAGGACAAGTTCAGAGCTCGGACAGGCAACATGAACATGTGCAATGAGCCGGGATATGGGTTAAGTGCAATTAAGATCAATCAAAGTTGATCTTGAGTCACTTAAACGATACATATTCTTAGAATTTAAATTTTGATTAAATTAGTTGATAAATAAAACATTTTTTTATAATCCAAACTTAATTATTAATTATTTTCCAACACCAAATATTCTTAAAAATGAACTTAGCATCTTTTATGATTAAAAATCCCTCTTGTATATATTCTTAAATTTATTTTTCTTTATTTTTTTTCTAAATAATATTTTCTTAGCCTTCGCAGAGAGACTGACCAACACAGCCTGCGATCGCAATTCGCCATGAACTGAAAACGGAAATGAAATGATCACATGTGGCAGCACACACACTCCTACCATCCATCCCCCTGAACAAACAAAACGCCCACGCCCATGGAAGTCGAAGCAAAAAAAAAAAGGAAAATATCAAAATAACCAAAGCGAGACCAAAGCGGAGGCCCAAGATCAAGCGACAGAGCAGCGCAAATTATTTCTCACCATTTATCTGTAAAAATTCGCATATTAAATAAGCGTGCAACCCGAAATTATCACGGACCCGGCATCGTACCGTCCTCGGGTTTAACTCTTGGCCAAGGCTCTGGCTCTGGCCTACGATCGTAATCTGTAAGTGTTTCGGAGAGAGCGGTTCCCGGCATTTATTTGTTTTTTGCGCATACGCAAAGGATATACCCGAGCAACGCCTACAAAAGCGGATAAGATGGAAGGCTGGAGAGGATTTAAAGGGGGATTCAAGGGGGATCTGGCGGATCTGGGATTCTCGGGGGAGGAGATCCCCATCGAGAGATGATGATGATGTCGACAACGATTGCGATTGCGCGCCTGGATTACAATAATTTAACATCATCATAATAAAACAATCAACGTAAGGCACTCATAGCGAGGGGCGGCGAAGGGTTAAGGTTTTTGGGGGGTTAAGAAAGGGGGAATGTGTGTGCTTGAGTCGATACAAATCGCATATGCCAAAAGGATAAAGGCTGCACAATAAATTGAGAGGTCATTCTCTGCCATTCACTGGCGCTTCGATTCCCGATGCCGAGAGACTTTTGACTTCGGCAAGGAATACCCAGGAAAAAATCTGATGCACTGGGAAAAATTAATGGGAGAATTTATAGGGAATACTGTGGTAAATTTTAACAACAATATAACCAAATAAAACTCTTGGGAAATATGAACAAAACTCTAACGTTAATTGATCTTTAGCATCCTAAAGTTTATATGTTTAAGGTTGAATTTTAAATGATCTTTAGGAATATTTTTCCTTATTATTTTATGAGATAATTTCTTGAGAAATCTTAGTCCTAAAAAATAGCAGACTCTTCAGGGTAATTTATTAATATTAAATAAACTAAGAAAATACAAAATAGACATGGATATATTTATTTGCAGCTGCTCCCAATAACTGTTTCTTTCCTATCCTCAAACCCTTGATTCCATTTTTTCTTATATTAATTTTTTTTTATAACTTAAGCTAATAACTTTGTTCTAGAACCTTTTTAAGACAACTTTTTTTCCAGTGCCGACTTGTCTTGGACTTGTGCCAAAGTAATTGATGTGCTCGCCTGACCTGTGGGAGTTTCCGAATCACAGATTATCTTCACCAGACAATGGTGAGCCTCACGTCGTCGCTTGGCTTTTTGTTTAGCTCTTCCTTAGCTTAGTTTTTTTCTCGGTTCTCTCGTTTTTTCCTGTTTTTTTTTTCTTTATATATTTCTGGTCTACGCCCACCAGACTTGGCCAGAAGAGAGAGAGACACCCTTTGAAGCTGCGGAGTTCTTCTTGCACAAATCTTCATTGATTAGGCCCAGTCTGATATGCAAAGTATGCCACTCTGTTTTTGTGTTTTTTATCCCAACAATTCAACAGGTGGATTTGGCGACAAACGGTAAAAGAAAAACCGAGAAAACTGAGCTAAAAACTAAATCTAAATCGCCATATGCAAATCGGGTTTCGGCGCGGTTGCGCAATCTCATCTGTCCCGCTCCCATGCTCCTATGTCTTGACCTCGCCTCTGGGGTCCCCTTTTTGTGTCTTTGGCCTGTTGCAAGTTGCAAGTTGGCAGTTGCAAGTTGCTGGAGGCCCGAAAAAAATATCTTTTTATATGTCTGAAAGGCGACTTTGGCCGAAAGTCTGGCCCCGGCTAATTTGTCTGCGTTTCTTCGCATATTGTTTATGTTTTTTTTTTGGTTTTTTATTTGGATGCTGCGTGGGCTGCTAAATAAGTGCAGCAAATTATATGGAGACAAGTGCCAGAAGAGCACGAGATGGCCGGAAATCGAGAAGAGGAGAAGATATCCTCGCGTGGGCCGGCGATCAATGTGTGTGGGGATTTTGTAGAGGATTAAAATCTGTGGTTAATCTGTGACTATCAAGTGAACAATGAGGGTAAAAAAAAAGGGGAAGGAGCCTGTAATTTAACAGAAAGCCATTTTTTATATAAGACTGGAAAGAAGGTGATAGAGGAAAGGTTGTTGAAAGGTTACTTGCTTGTTTTGAGATGTTTTTAAATAATAGAAAAAGAGAGGAAGTCTAAAGCTAAGCTTATTATATTTGTAGAAAATTATTAAACTAACTTCTTATCATATTTTCAAGCAAATGTAAACGAAATTTATGTTTACACAATTTAATAATTTTTTTTAAAAATCTTGTTATGGTTTAGTTATAGAAGAATCGTTTCTAGAAGGTTACTTAACTGTTTTAGACTCTTTTAAATAATAGAATATTTAGGAGGAAGTCATTAACTAAGCCCATAATATTTATAGAAAATTTCCCATCATGTTTTCAAGAAAATTTTAAAGAATTTTATCTCTTCACATTGTTAGGAGATTTTTGTAAAGGAAAGTAAAGTGTTATTTATTGAAAAATCGTTCCAAAAAGCTTACTTAGTGGTTTTTAGACTCTTTTAAATTATAGAAGATTAAGGAAAAGTCTATAACTAAACCCATTTTAATTGTTTATAATTATTTTACCCATATTTCATTACATTTTCAAGTTCATTATAAAGAAAATTAATTTTGCAAAGTTGTGTTTAGACTCTTTTAAATAATAGAAAATTAAACAAACCCATTTCATTTGTTTAAAATTATTTTACCCATTTTACATTGCATTTTCAGGCTAAGCAAGTTCAAAACGAGTATGTTTCCATACGGAAATGCCACATTACCCTCCCCAGCCTTATGCTCATCCTCCCCTGGCAATTTTTCACGTACAAACCGTTACTCCCAGATCTATTATCTAGGATCTGTGACTATATAACGACAACACTTGCTCCCCGCAGCATTATATATCACTCGGTGCAGCCCCCTTTGAGCATTCTCATCTCAGATCGCAGATTGCATCACTTTCCGCCCAATATAAATGTGAGGCTTGTCTTGCCTTTTAATGCTGGAATTAACCCCGGGTCCCAGTCCCAGACGGGCCTAAGACTTATATGGCCAGCGAGCATATATCCGCCTGACATAAAAATAAGGCTGCCAAGAGACCGCAGGCCAAGATGTGCCATTTGCTTCTGTGACTCTGTGACTGCGACTGCGACTGCCACCCACAAATATTTGACTTCTCACCTACAATAAATAAAACAATAAACCGCCGGGCTGTTCACCTGGCCAGAGACAAATGCAAAACAGCGAGAGGAGAGAAGAGAGAGGAGAAGCAAGTAAACATTGCATATTCAATAAATTTCTTGTTTGTTTTAACAATATTTGAGATCTTTATCGCGTATCGAAAAGCAATCCACACACACACAACACACCATTGTTGGTGGTGTCTTGTTGCACATTTGCATGCCGCCAGTGGGTGAAACTAGCAAGAAACGCTTGTCACGCTCGGCTAAAAATGGTAAAAATGACAAATGTTTCACAGCGACCAAAAAAGTGCACGGCAAGGAGGCAAAAAACGTTCAATTTCTTGGCTGCAGAACATGACAAGCATGAAACTATCGTAGCCTTAAATAAAATATGTAAAATAATAACAAAGACACACACTCACACACGAGGGAAAAACAAAAGACTTGGGCAACGAACTGGCTGCCGAGAAAGACCTGGAGTAAGAGTGGGTTAACAGTTCGGGCTTAAGCGGGTTATTTCAGCATCATTATTAGCAGCAATTTGTGTCTTTTATTGCCCCGAAATTGTCCAGCGTCCAATAATAATGTTAATACTTCTCATAATAATACACCAATGGAGCTTTTTTTTTATCTGCGGTTTGTTTGTTTATTCGGCCGCCAGCATTCAAAGTCCATTATTGAAAAGTCCCGGAAAAACTCCGAAAAGTATTGACGTTAAAACAAACAGAGGAAAAGGCAGCGAAGAATTGGATACTCTGATTTGGAAATATTTAAATATATATTATCAATTCTCTTTACCTTTCTGGAACATCATTTATATAGGAATATTTAAATATATTTATTTTTAGAAGAGTATTTAAATAAGGAAATTATTTAGTAAATTTTAAAGCTAAGAATTTTATTTTGCAAAGCCTTGAAAAGTTAAAAATTTATAATGAATTTAATTATAAAATATAATTATAATATTTCTTGCTAAAAGTTCCCACTAAATCTTTTAATTTCTCTGTGAAATATTTTACCAATTACCTATACCTTTCTGGAACATTATTAATTTATACCTCATTATAATAAATAAATTAAAGTGATAGAAAAATACTAAGGAAATTATTTGAGTTCATTTTAAAGCAAGAATTATATCCTGCAAAACCTTGAAAAGCTTAAGACTTATAAAGAATTTAAATATAAAATGTAATACCAATATTTCTAGTTTAAAATTCCCACTAATTCTTTTAGTTTCTCATTAAAATATTTTATATACTTTCTTTACCTTTCTAGAACATAATTTATAAACTTTTCAAGAACACCCAGCACCCCCTAAAGGGTATCCTCGCATCAGCAAAGAGACGACGCCTGATAATTTAGCATACTTACGGCTCTGCGATTGCCTGCAATTTGTTTCGGGCACCACCTACTACTCCAGAGCTGGGTCTTTCAGAGATGCCTCGGATGCCTCCGCCGCTGCTCTCCGCCGGTGAGAGGTCGCCACTATGCTATGTTTTTTTTTTTCCTTCTTTAAGTTGCCCATAAAAATCAAAGTGGGCTGGCTGGCGATTTACTCAGTGGTTGTGGCTCTGTTGTTGATGTCTTCATTATAATTTCTATATGCTCAGTTCGCGGCTGATATGTGGACGAGACTTCCTTTCCTTTCGTGGAACAATTTCACTGGCCAAAGAGCGTGGGTCGGAGCCGTCGTAGCCGCCGGAGTGGAAAATTGGTTAGGCCCCAAAAAACCCGAAGGGCAACTCGGGGCGGTTTCTGTTTTAGATTGCTTCGAGTGGCTCGTCATTTGTCTTTGGGTTTCCCTGTCCCTGGATTAAGACATTTTCAAATTTTCGGCAATTGGCCACAGTTGGGTCGGGTCAGGGATGGGTTTTTAAATATTTATAAGCACTGGAGGAAAAATATTTTAAGCCCGTATCTTGAGGGGAATAATTTCTTAGAAATTTTTAAACATTATTTAAAATATGAATTAAAATGTAGTAAAGTAAATAAGTTTTAAAACCTTTTCTAGAAAATTAATAAAATACATATTTTGACAGTATATAGTAGGACTTATTTTAGTTATTTAATTTTCATATTAAATTTAATTAACAAATACTATTTTACTTAATCTTTAAGGTCTTAAATAATTTCTGAACCAAAAACCACCTTAAATTTCCATAAATTCAAATTTCCAATTAATTTTCGCAGCCGTAAGTGTTTTAAATGTCTCAATTTATTTATAGTATTTAAATGGCAGTGTAACCGGCGATTATCCCCTTTCGCTTTGTATGTCAACCGGGGCTTCCTGCCGTCGTCGTCGTCATAGCCCCCTTCCTGCCTCCGCGAATGACCCATTATCCCATGTGTGAACCAGTCTTTTCCCCCAGAAGCCAGAATCCAGAAGAAGCCCCGATCTAATTATCAGCATTTGCTTAACAAGCTGCCCGTCTGCGGCGATATTGCAGAATGCTCTTGTTTTTTGCCCAAGCTGGCGCCTCCCTGGGATGGAAATTAAAGGCCAGAAACGAACGCAAGACAGGCTGCAAAGTTGGTGAAGGATAAAAAACTGAATAAGACCAGTTCGGCGGAGTTTAAAAAGCAATCAACACGTGATTATAATGATGCGGCATGCAGCATGCGGCGGGGATCGTTTATGTGCTTAACCAGCTGGTTAGGCTGCTGCCCGTCTTACACATAATTGGCCCCCTCTTTTGGGGGGCTCGGGGGGCCAGGTGCCCCTATTCGATTAGGGGGGACGCATTCATTGCATTTTAGTTGAGGCCACTTGTCGCTGACAGTAATTTGCCCGAGCGAAGCCGAGGAAACTCGTTTCCAGTTGATAATTTAATTTGCATAGTGCCAATTTATGCTGCACTCGTGATGGACATGGGGCAGCCATGGGTTAAGCAGGCACAGTACCCCTCCATACCCCCCTTATCATATCATTTGCATCTACACTCGTGTTTATTTCTGCACCATTTGTGTTCGACGATCGTTATCTGCATCCGTTTAAAGCGCTGCCATTTTTTCGCTCGCTGCTGCGGCTGCGGCTGCTGCTCTTGTTCGACAATTTGTAGCAAGTGGTTACCATGTTCATGGGAATATGGTTTTGCATACCGGGATATATGCGGCGAGAGCTAGCCTCCGACATGTGTTTGTTTATATTGCGGCTGCTGTTCACTCGGCCACCCAGTGGGCCACCGATACTTTTACCCCGAACGGGCAGAGATGCCCAGAAACCTATCTAAAATAATTCAATAATTTTAGGGAAAAAGCTGGAGAAAGCTACAACCTGGGATTAATAATAAATAGATGCTTTTAGGAATAGAACAGAATAAATTATTAAAATTATAATTGTACACTAAAGAATTGAGAACCCGCCTTTTTTATATTTTTTGACAGAATTTTTTTATAGGACTTTTTATATCCTGGTCCAGTTTCCGCTCCTGTTCCGCCAAAACTTTTACTCCGAACGGACAGAGATGCCAGGAAACCTCTTTAAAAAGCCGGATAAATCTAAATACTTTGAGGTACCTGTAAGCACTTAGTTTTAACTATAGGTTGGCATTATATAAATAAATAAATAAATATATACTTTTAGGTATCCTTTTTGGAATGTTCTGACTTTCCGGTTAATTTTGAAACAGAAAAAAATATTAAAATTAAAATTTAACATTATAGAATTTGTCTTATTTTTTATATTCAACTTGAGTCAAGTAACCTCCTAAATTTCTGTTATTTTTCATGTCCTGCTCCTTCTCCTGCACTGGCTCCTGCTTTTTCTCCTGCACTGGCTCCTGCTTTTCTCCTGCACTGGCTCCTGCTCCTGCTCTTCTGCTCTCACAATCTCTTCAACCCCTTCTTTTTCTCCTTGATCATCTTCTCCTTGTTCTTGTCCTGCAGCTTCTTGTCACCTCCTTCATCCTCTTTCCCATCTCCTGGAACCCCAAACTTGGCATGAATCTCCGTCATTAAGCGTGCCCGCTGCGAGTAGTCATCGTATTGCTCCAGGAGCATCTTGCCAGCCTCCGCATTCAGCGCAGACTCTGGATTTGGAGCAATCAGCAGACACTTAATGGTGATCAAAATATGCTTGATGCCCAAATCGGGCTTCCAGTCCTTCTTCAACGTGTTCACACAGATCTCCCCACTGGTGGAGACATTCGGGTGAAAGATCTTGGTGAGGAAGTTCGCCTTCGGCGGTGCCTTTGGAAAATCACTGTTCAGGATCAACTTGACACGGAAAACGCCGCCGGCATAGGGCGTGCCAGTGGGTCCTTCGATCAGAGCCTGAATATCCAAAGTGTCGCGCTCGTTTATGAGCAACTTGATGCCCTCCGGCGGCTCCGAGGCTATGTCCTGCAGCTCCCGAAGCACCTTTTTTATGGCCTGAGGCGACAGGCTCTCCGCGAGACAGGGTTTTGAACTCATTATTGTTATGGTTTTTAGTTTTATTTCGTTTATAATTGGATTTCTTAACTCTAAGTACAAATTTGAGTACGTGATGGGTTTTGGGATATTTAAAATTAATTTCCAAGACTTCTTAGATTTATTTATTTTGAAAATGTCTTACACCTTTTAAGGAACAATTTTTCTCTGAAATAATATATTTTAAATTAAGTAGCTTGTGAATTTTTCTCTTAAAAAGTATTTCTCAGTTTACAGTCGGATTTCTTAAGTCTAAGTACAAATTTGAGTACGTTATGGGTTTTTTGTATATTTAAAATTAATTTCCAGGCCTTCCCAGATGTTTATTTATTTTAAAAGTGTATTTTTTTTTTTAAGAAACAATTATTTTCTGAAATAATATATTTTAAATTAAGTAGTTTGTGAATTTTTCTCTTAAAAAAGCCAAGGACTCAGCACTGACTTTGGTGCCCAAAGACTGGACCGTAAACTCAGCGGCTTTATCCCACCAACTGACACGCAACTGAGGCTTGGGCCTTTGGCAAGGTGGCCACACTTTGATGGCACTTTTTTAATTAGTGGCCCCCGGCCTGATCCCGCCAAACAAACTGTCGTTTCTATGGCCTTTCCCAGACAGCCTGAGCATCGCGTGTGCGATTTTTCACCGCTGACGGTGGGGCAATTAGTCATTTTCACGGACGTTTAGTTGGTAGCGATGGGTGGCAGAGTGAATGACGCCTGGTTTTCCTCCTAAGAGTGCTTAAAAATCTGTAACAGGATTAGTTGAGTTTGCATGAGAGAGTTATCTCAGCAGGGGAATAAAATATGCAAGGAATACCAACCAGGACTTTTTATTTTATTTTATTTTAACATATTAAATCTAGCATACAATAATAAAATTAATTTGGTGATCAACGAGCGCTGGAAACTCCAAACCAGGTTTAATTTCATTTATATATCGAACTTAGAATATATGTAATAAATTCCAGCGGACAAATTGCATCGATGACATTTCCATCGGGCGGGTTCGCTGCCCAAGTCTTTCGATTGGCGGCTGTAAATTTATGAAATCTCGAATGGCAAGCGATTTATTTATTTAATGCATTTTTAATAAATTGCCAGCCAAAGTAAACAATTTAATTGCATGAGCAGACAGAGTCGAGTGCCCTTACCCACGAAACGGCAGACAATCAAGCTGAAGCCGCGGCCCGGAGAATGCGTTTAATAAATCATAATAAATATTATGGCAATTGCAAATTATTCTAAACAATTCACGGTCACGGTATAGGGGGGAACCCGACCGATATCGGTTCTCTTAAAGGAGAACAACTAAAAGTAACATTTCAATGCGAAAACGAATCGTGAACGGCAGCAGCCGGGGAGCCGGAGACCAAGTCAAAGTCCGAGCTGCTGGCCGGCAGCCCCGAAACGGGCACAACAATTGCTACTAAAACAATTGTTCTTTTCGCAAGAACACAGCACAGGCACCGATTGTTCTTGTAGCTTTTAATGTTGAACAACATTTGCATGGCACTTGGCCGGCTGTGGCCTCCTTGCCTTGGCTGGCCACTGCAATTGCCGTTTTGATGGATTTATGAGCTATGATTCGCGATTTGAGTGCCTGAGCGCGGGCAGCCTTCGGCCTGCATTTAAATAATTAAAACGTCCAGCGCGAAATTCATTTCAGTTCTGGTCAAAGCGCAGCGGGAAATTAATTAGTCGCTGTGATAAATGAAAATTGAATTAGTGGCTAGTACTAAAACTGTGACTCAGTGAGTGGAAAAGGTCAGAGCAGTGAGCTTTAGATTAATGATCTTCCTAGTGGATGTCATAATTTTTAGCTAATGGCAGGAGTGTGTGGGGTTTCTGCAATTAATCTAAGCAATTCTTGAAGCATGTAATCTTTTTCTAAATGGCGAACAAAACGCTTTAAACCCACAGTCGAGTTAAAAATGTTAAAGACTTCATGATGGCAATTGTCAGAGCAATTTACATTTAATTAATGTCAGAAAAATACTAGAAACTATGGGAAGATAATAAAGGAAAATCACAGAAGTCTCTCATAAAACAATTAGGTGATTGTTTAAGCTCATACAAATATTTTATATTAATTAGAAGTGGTTTAAAATAAAGTTGCTTCCTCTGGAAGTGAATTTATATTAAAACGTATACATATCTGCTTTATAAAAATATTCTGGGTCCTGAAAAAAAATCTTAAATTTAATTTAAGCTAAGAAAATTATTTACCTTTTCGAATTTGAAAGAATTTCTTGCTTTATTTGTTGATTCACTTTGTTAATAACATTTCACAGTAAAAGAAGCTGCAAGAAGATGCCTAGATGCCTAGATATATTTCAATTTAAATCCTATCCTATCCCTAATTTTCCCACCGTGTACTCGCCATGCGAAATCACTTTTCCTTTCCCAGTTGGGTTACTCTGCCAGTTGGTCAGTCGTCGTCCGCCTTAATCAGATAAATATGTTGTCTGCATTTCATTTTAGTAACCACGCCGCCTTGTCAGCTTTTACACTTGTCATTTGGCAGAGGCAAAAGACCTGGCCAGAGCCACCTCCTCCCACTCCATGTGCAACTCCGATATTCCTACGGAGATCTCTCAGGCCCCGTTTAAGGCATATCAAATGCATTCGAGTGTGTCTAACGAAGTCCGCAAATATTAGCGCTGAGTTTGTCAGATTTATGAGCAAATCTCCATGCTGACCGAGTCCGAGTCCGACTTGGTTTCGGTCTCTGCCGGCTCTGCTGACACTGTCTCGGCCATGTATCTCTGGGATTGGGTCCGAGAGTTGGCCATAAGTGGAACACACTGCAGTTTGTCGCCCCCGCCATGGCTGCGCTTTTCAAGCCAAACATTTGTAAAAAGGCGTGAAAATAATTCAGCGTCAAGTGACAGAAATGCCACACACATTGGCCCCGGGGGTTGTCCGTTTGCCAAAGGGGGGGCGACTCGAAGGAGAGAAGGGTGGGGCTCTGGCCAATGCGAATAATTGCTAGAGATGGGTCGGTAAGTGTAGGTAGATTTTCAGGATATTTTTGAGAATAGTTTGTATATTTAATGCATTTTAAAAAGCAAAATATTGTAATATTTTCATGGAATTTATTTGAAAAATTTATAGTTCCTTCTGGAATAAAAAAAAAAACAGTAAATAAAATTTCTTAACTAAGAAATCATTTAAATAATAAAGAAAGAGGCGGTTTATGTATTGATATCCTTTTTAATTCAACAATTCTTGCTTTAAATTTGTACGGATTGCTCTATTATCCTGAAAATTACGATTACTATCGAAAAAAACTTAAATCAAATTTTTTAAGTAAAAAATTATATAAATAATATAGAAGCAGGCCGCTTAGGTATTGATATCCTTCTTAATTCAACAATTATAGTTTCATATTTTTTCGAAATACATTTTAAACCCCCTCTATTATCCCGATAATTACGATTACTATCGATTACTAATATCTATCGAGAACAAACCCCCACCTCTAGTCGCCGATGATTCATTTCACAAAGCCACAAAATTGCGGTCAGTGCGTGTGCGCAGCGAAATCGATTTGTGGAATGCAACTTTTGGATGCACTCGCCACAAGACCCCCTCCTAATTCCCCCCAAGACCCCGGCTAATAGCTGGGATTACATGAAAAGGCAGTCGACTTCGTTGGGATCTCGCCCACGCGTCACTTTCGCGGAGCAACGGCAACATGTTGCACATTGCATATTGCATATTGCACGTTGCATGTTGCCCGCGTGCGTTGTCAACATGCCATGTTGATAGCGCTCAGAGTTGCCAACCGATCAGCCGCTCAGCTCAGCCGATGGCCGATAGGCGATGACGATGACAATCGACAAGAAACATGGCCAAATGTCAACCGCTTACCAAATTTGGCCCGCAAATTGTGTCATAATTTGTAAAAAGCGCCACCTAGTGCATAAGCGAAATTATGCACTGCAAGAAATAAATATAAGAAGCAGACTGAGGGTGTAGAAAATATAAATAAAAGTTCAAAAGTGAAAAAAGAAAAGGAACATCTGCTTTGTTTAGAGTTTAAAGACTTTAAATTTCTATAATAACCTAGATAAATAATTATCTAACTAACTTTATTATATTTTAGATTATATTTTTTTAATTTTAATTATATTTATTTTTAATTTAATTTATTTAAAAGCCTAAATTCTTATAAAATACAATAAATAATAATTAAAAAGCCTATGGAATCTAATGACTCTCCCAATTATAGGAAAGAAACCTCTGCTTTGTTAAGAGTTTAAAGACCTTAAATTCCTATTATAACCTAAATAAATATTTATCTAACTAACTTTATTAGTTAATTTTAATTGTAATTATTTTTATTTATTTTCTAACATGCTAATTCTTTATACAATAAATAGAAAACAATTAAAGATCCTGTGGAATCTAATGACTCTCTAGCAGAACTTAATCCAATTAAACCCTAACTCAAAATACCAAAATTAAATACAAATTAAATATGCAAATTCTTAAAAACAAACTAGAGCTCTTTAAATATTTTTTATTTGAGGTAATACATCTTTAATTTTAATTATATTTATTTTTAATTTAATTTATTTAAAAGGCTTATTTTTTATAAAATACAATAGAAAATAATTAAAGAGCCTGTGGCATCTAATGCAGAACTTCTCCCAATTAAACCCTAGTTTAAAATACAACAATTAAATGAAAATTAAATATGCTAATTCTTAAAAACAAGAAAAACAAACTAGAGCTCTTTAGATATTTTTTCCCGGTGCCAGCTGAAAATCCACAGTCGGCGTCATTCCGAAATTATGGCTGCCAGGGGCCAATCCATGGACATCGACTAGCCACCAAATGGACAGCTCTCCGACTTGTCCAGAGACTTAAGCTTTTACATTCTGTCGGACAGCCTGCCTTGGGGTCTCTTTTTTTTCGGACAGGAGCCGGAGCTAGGGTTAAGGGGGGGGACCACTGGGGGCCCGCGGGGGGGTTAAAGTCGTGCAGCGGGTCGTGACAAATTTAACCTAATGATCCGAAATTATTGCACCTTAATTGCCCGGCTCGGCGATGCCTGTCTGCGGCAGCTAAATGGAAAATCGACGCGCAAATATTTAGAGAATTTTATTTATACTTTATATAATTTTTTCCACTTCGATATTCGGCGCTTTTCGGCGGTAACTGTGATTTGTTTTTGGGGGCCTTTCGGCCATTTGAGAGTGGACGGAGCGACGGGGCCAACTTTGGGCCAAGTTAGCAGGCAGTAAAAGTGATTTGTAGTTGCCGAAATGGCGGATTTGAGCCCGCTCTGAGTTATTTGGCGGCATTTGGCGGCTCTTGTCGTTTCGGTAGTAACTGTTGACAGTTGAATGCTCCTCGCAGTCAGCTCCGAGTCCAAGCTTTAAGTTTTTTAAGTTAAGTTTAAACGTTGCCAGAGTCTGACTCCGACTCCTCTAAGTTGCATGTCAGTCGCGGCTTGGTTTTTGTGCTGCGATTCGGCGTGTAAAAATTTACACGACCGGCAAGTAAACACATTTTATGACCTTTTGCAGATTTGCCGGTTTGCCTTACTGCCTTACTCACTACTCGCTGATACTGATAGCCAAAAAAAGGAGAGAAAAATCACCGCGGAAAGGCTAGAAAATCCCCCATTTCGAGACCGCTGTCATGTTATGAAAACGCAACAAAAAACCAATAATACAAACTGTGCGGGCCCGCAATTGCAATTGTTTTCGGCTATTTTTGGTTATTTTCGGATATTTGCTAAAGTTCACCATGGGTTGGGTCAAGGCACATTGGCCACGGCTGACCAGGTGTGTGAATCGATTGGATCTCTCGCATGGGGGTAACCCGAGAATGCCCCCGAGATGTGGCCGAAAAGCCAGCCACAAATCGTGTAATCAGATCAATTAAGGCTAATTGTGGACCCACAAGTCTTTAGCCTTGAATTCCGAACGAGAAGCGGTCGTAAGTCTTCTTAATCCCTTTTAAGGCACACAGAGAAAAATCTAAAATATTTTAATTGAGTTACTTGACTGAAAAAGAAGGTATTGTAATGATAAAAAATACTATCTATTAATTATCAATCTAGTGTTAATATTTCTCTTTTCAACACCTCATAAATTCAGTTCATATTAAATATAAATACTCCCTTTAACCATTTTTTCCCCGTGCACCCAAACTAGTTCAGGTAGCTCCTCATAATCCCCCATAAAGGCGACTTAAATAAAGCAACAAAAATTAGATAAATTATCGCGTGTATTTAAATATGAAGTCGGTAGACACCAGACCCAACTGAAAGTGAAATTTATTGGCCATAAATAGCTAGACAAAATCGATTAGTTGCTGCAGTGGGTGTGGCCGCCATGCCAGCCAAAGAGACTGAAAAGCTGAGAAGTTGCAACTGCAGCAGAAAAAACATTTCCACGAATCAGCTGCAGGTGCATAAATTAAAGTGCGAAAATAATAATAATGATATGGGGGCAGGCAGTGCATTCGAAGCAGCTCGCTCTCATTATGCGGCGAACAGGAAGCCAGCTAAATGCTAACTAACATGCAATGGCGCTGCTGGGTCTCATAGATATAGCTAAAAATATATTTATATATATATTTATATATGTATATATGGCTACATAGCCAGCGACACGTAATTGAATCAATGCGCCGAATGGAGTGTGTGGGAAAGTTCATTTGCAACGCCCCCACATGGGCTACGAGCTGCAGCATTTCAATTCTATTGTTGTGCCCTGCCTTGGGACGGGGTGTTGTGGCTGGCATAGAAATTCAGGAGCTTTGAGAGCTTATTTTGTAGATTAAAAAGGAGTTTCAGGTCAAAAAGTAATGAATTAGATTTTATTACAGTAATTAACTTAGATTTTGAGAGTCATAAAGGTTATAAAGGATTTATTTTTAAAGAATAAGTGTAATTTTCAGAATCGATATGTTAAATAATATTGACATTCAAATCACAAAGTAATTAATTAGAATTCATTACAGTTATTATCATTACATTTTAAGAGTCATAAAGTTTATAAGTGATTTATTTCAAGTCAAAATGAAATTAATTAGATTTTATTATAGTAATTATCATACATTTTCAGAGTCATAAAGGAGTCATAAAGGATTTACCTTTATTAATAGAAAACGATGTATGTTTTAAAAAATAAATTGAATTTACTGAAGATCTATGTCTAAGAATTTAAATGTAAGTTTTTTTAAAGCCCGTAATTTTTAATTGCTGATTTTACAATTAAGCAACATTTATTATAAGAGTTTAAACTCCATTAATATTAAAAAAAGGAGGACAAATCCCATTTAAATTGCCTAAATAAATGCCACTTCGATGGGTTTATTGTTAAACACATACGTTCTTTTAAAGCCTATAATATTTAATTGTAGATTTTGAAATTAAGAAACATTTATTATAAGAGTTTAAGCCCCATTAATATTAAAAAAAGGAGGACAAATCCTATTTAAATTGATTTAAATTGCTTAAATAAATGCCACTTCGATTGGTTTATGGTATAATTAACATAAAGTTTTGGTATTACCAAGGTGTATTAGGAAGAGGTATTTAAGAAGAGGTAATAACATGAGGTCTTAATCTATTAGTTCTTTAATTTTCCTTATTTATTAGCCAATTCTCTACAAGCGTTGTTCTCCTTAAATCACCGACTGCCTTTCCCTATTATCTCCCTATTTAGTAGAGTATTTAAGATTTTATTGCTACCTGGCAAACACAGAGATACTGAACTAGACTCAGCATTTTCCAGCCAAAGTCGAGCGCTAACGAGGCACCAGCAGCAAATAGCAACAACAACAGCAGCAGCCTCATAAGCAAACAACAACAATTGGCCACGGTAGTCAGGGCATTGATATTGCAATTAATATGCAGCCATACATATATATAAATATATATCGTTGCGGATATAGCTATTGGTATTAGCCCCAGCTAAACCCATGTGTGTGGCCGCCTTTATTTTTCGGCAAGTTCGTTGCCTCAGTCTTTTGTTTGGGCGCTCCAATCCGTCATAGCGATTATTTGATTTAATTTAGATTCCTTTTGGGCCGAGGGCCCCTGCCAGTTGACAGTTTATCAGCTGGGAAATGTTTAATGTTTCGATATTCCCCTGCCCCTACTGAATTTTAGCCCTCCCCTCAGCCTCCCTCAGCGAGCGCTGTCAGCGAAGGCTTTGACGTCGCCCCGTTGTCGATGCTGTGCAGCGATAAAGTTGTCAAAGCAATTTTTGGCTGGCTAGGAAAATTTTCAGCTTTATAGGAGCACACAAGGGCACTCGAAAAAACTTATATTAAAGGAATATAACAGAAAAGGAGGAAATAAGGTTTGATGTATGGAAACAAGGCATTTATTTAAATTAAATATATTTTTAAAATGTGTAAACATTTTATTTAAATTTATTAAAGTTTATTTAAGACTATACTTAGGTTAAAAATACACAAACAATTTTGGAAATAATATTTAACGAAAGTAATTAAATGTAACTTTTATTTACGACTTTTTAAAACTTTGTTTACCCTTATTCGCATTTAAACAACAAATTTAATGAGAAATACCAAAAAAGGAGGAAATAAGTTTTGATGTATGGAAATCAAGGCATTTATTTAAATTAAATATAGTTTTAAAATGTGTAAACATTTTATTTAAATTCATTTACGTTTATTTAAGAATACATGGGTAAAAAATTCACAAACAATTTTGAATATAATATTAAACGACTTTTTTAAAACTTATTTGACCCCTTTCCGGTTTGTCAATATTGTTCACCTTAGTTAACATTTATCTCAAGCCTTTGGGGTAATTTCCTCGCCGTGTAGCCTGGCCAAAAGGCAAAGCCACCAAGCCACCAGCTCTCCAGCTGCCTGCTTTTGGGCCTGTTGAATGTCTAATGTCGTGACTCGATTAATGAAATGTTGCAGCCAGCCAGAGCCAGAGAGAGAGAGAAGGAGAGAGAGGTGGAAAAATGCAACGAGAATTATAAAAAGTTATAATAAAAGCATTGACAGTCGCCTAATGGCCGTTTGTTGGCGCTTTGGTGTCAACATGGCCTGGGCCACGTTAATGGATCGGCTAATTAGATATGGGGGTCCAGGCCCAGGTCCACATCAGTAATGAAGATGGAAATGAAAGCCAGGAATTTCCCGAGTAATCATCCCATACAGCATCAGTCAAGAGTTGACAGGTCAGACGGTGTCGAGAGCTTTCCCCAATGGTTGTTGTTGACAAACTCGTCAAAGATCCGCGAGTGGAGTGCATTTGATTAGCTTAATAATATAGCCATAACTGCGGGCTAACCCCTTCTATCAACATCTTCATAATAAAACAATCAACGCACAATCAACGCCGAGATCAAGTGACTCCATAGACAACGAGCAGGGGTTTTTGCAGATTTTATTACAGGGGCAAAAATAAAATAAAGTTTAAAACTATTTAAAAATATTTTTTTTATGGCCAAATAAATTATAAAACTATTTTAAAATATTTTTTTATTGCTAAATAAAATATATAACTTTAAAATATATATATTTTTATGGCTAAATAAAATATTAAACTATTTAAAACTGGCTTCTAAAACACCAAATTGAAATGTTCTATAAGAAATTTTGATTTTCCTCCAACAATACCTTCTTACAAAATTTAAGAACGCATTCTAGAAATTATTTAAAACAAAATTCAAGCAGAAATAGCTTTCATTTAATTTATTTTAAAAACATTAACTAATTGATTTACATTTTCCTAAGCCTTAAACAATTTTTTATGTGTACCAACTCTGTCCTCTTCTCTTCTCTTCTCTTCTCCCTTGGTGTCTTGCTTAAAGTTGGCATTTCCTGGCATTATAAGCGTTAAATTGAGAGGTCAACAAAATGCTGGCTGGTGTGTGTACCTCTGTGTACTCCTCCGTGTATATCTTATTTTCTTTTCTTTTCTGTGTCTGCGTGCGTTTCCTGTCTAGATTCCCGCCGAATCCGAATCTTTCGGGGCCTGTGCCAAAGTAATTGATGTGCGCGCTTGACCTGTGGGAGGGAACATATTGCAGATAATCTGCAACGCAGACAATTGCCTCAATGAATTTTTTATAAGCCACCGCACGCTGAATAAATGCTTGTACTTGGGCCTTTTTCATCGAGCCCATCCACGTGAAATGTGGCCCATTGTCTTTGGATCTTTGAATCTTTGGATCGTTGGATCTTTCGATCTCTGGCAGCTCTCAAATATTTATTACAGCGTTTAATAAATACGCTTTTCACAAATCGACAAACACTTTGACAATGAAAGAAAACCCCAAAAGCCAAACCGAAAATTCCACGCACCGCAAATTAGTCGAACTGAGTGAGACAAAACAAAAGGCATCTTTGGAAATCGAACTCGAACTCGGACAAACGTGGGCGTTCTTCAGATTTATGTTGAAAAGATACAAGCAGAGCCACAAAAGTGATACATGAAAGCTAAAGAAGTTTGGATGAGAGCTTCGGGATTAAATCATTGATAGTTGGGAAATTATCTTTAGCTCTTAAAGATATTTAAAGAAAATATATTACTTTAAAGTCCAATTCATTCTGTAGGCCTTTATATAGAGTCCTCTCATCCTTAACAAGGTTTTAAATATTTAATACATTTTTTTAATCATCAAGAAAATGAATAATTATTTACTAAATAAAAAACTTTTAATATAAAATATTAAATGGCCTGTTTTTATGTTTTCAAAATATAAATAAATATTTAAAGAATATTTATTTCAACAACAAAATTATTTATTATTTACTGTATGAAAAACATTTATTTTAAAATATTGAATGGCTTGTTTTCATATTTTCTGAATATAAATAAATATTTAAGAATTTTTGTTTCGACAAGAAACTGATTAAATATTTACTGAATGAAAAACTTTGATTATAAAATATTTATAAGGCTTGTTTTTAAATTTTCCTTTAATTTCTTTTCAACATATATTTCTTAAATAATAAAATTCTCCACAAACCGCATCTTAAAAGTCAAAATTTCTTCAGTTCCCAGACATGAATGATCTAACGAGCGCTCATATTTGATATGAAAAAAATTCAAATAAAATTGATACGCATCATTTGAAAACTCATCACCAGCAACAGCGGCAGACTTTTGGATGGGAACAACGTGATCTCCGCGATTGAACGACCAACGAACAGTCAGTCTTCAGTCAGTCAGTCTGGGGCTCTTGTCTTAAATGTTTTGGGACCGCAGGCTTATTTGTTTTGCCGGTGGATATGTATTTTGGGATTTGTTAATTAATTAGTCGGGGTTAATGGGCTGCCATTAATAAAAACGCTTATTTATGGCGCTAAAAATACAAAATGCTACAGCACCAGCTCCAGCAGAGACCCCACAAAAACTTTCTCTCCAAGTTGTATAACTCTAAAAAAAACCCGGCAACTGAGACCCCAATTGGTATGGAACACAGAAATATGAGGCCTACAGATCTCCGAGATTTTCAGATATGAATTATGCTCGGCATGTAGACACCCAGAAAAAGTCTTAATTAGCTGCGCGCCGTTTTGGCCAAATTGCCTCCCTCATTGCGAGCGGCCAACGTTCACTTCTCGCCCAAGTTTGGCTATCTCTGTGAGCCGACTTGATAATGATGAAGGCTAAAACCGAAATATAAATGAACCAAATGCAGGCGAAGGCTCGGGTTCCCATGATAACTCTCCTTGTGGCCCGTTGGCATTGCAATTGTCTTGCCAACAACCTGTCCAAGAACTGGCCAAAATGGAGCCCCACAGATCGAGCTGCGATATCCGGATAGCCGGGATAGGTCAGCGCGCTCGAGTCCAGAATGGCACAAATTTCATTTTCATTGTCCGCCGCCGCCGCTCATTTCTGGTTTTTAATAATTTTAATTAGTGATCGCTTATCGCCGATTATGTCAGTCGTCGCTGGAGAGGAGAACAACCCACACAGAAAGCGGCGTTGCAGCGAGTTGCGTGCCTCGAATTGGATCCCCAAACACCGGCACCTTTTCACACCAGGAATGGCTTGGACAGCCTCAGCGACGAGAGGTTTAGTTTCGGCTCAACAGAGAGAGAAATAAGAGTCTGAAATCTATCTGAAATTGACCAAAATAAAAACCCGACTGCTTTTACGATGGGTGTGCGATTTATTGAATCAAAATTCGACTCTACGACTGTTACATCCAATTCCATGTTCCTTTAAAATTATGTTTTCCAATGAAAGCATGCTTTTTCTTCTGCCTAAGTAATAATAAATACGCAAAATTAATAAATAAAATTCTTAACAAAGGAGTAATGTCCTTACCTTATGTTTCACACTAATGGCATCTTTTTAAATTAATTCTTATCAACAACAGCGTCCTCCCCAAAAGCCAGGACCACTTGCCCCGCACCAGGAGTTGAAGGGGCCATTGTAGGGTCCAAAGCAGGGATCGTAGAAACCACTAGGCCCGCTACCGCCACAGGGACACAGGGCGGCGCAAGGATAGCAAGGAAAGCTGCACATGCTGTCCTAACAAATAAGTCACAATTTTCTGGATAAATAGAAATACAACTTACTTTTTACTTTTTGGTAGAAGAAATTTTGGAAAAATAAATTTTAATTTTGGATTTTATTTTTTTAGTTCCGTAACAGTCCGAAGAGTTCGAATTTCAATGTTCAACTGAGCTCTAGGTGTGGCGCGATCAGGCAGCAAGGGAAAATGTAGAGTCAAGGCCTACTGGATTTGGAAATTCCAAAAATATAAAAAAGGCAAGGACTACTTGCAAGATTTGTTTGAAAATTTTATTTAAAAATAATTCCGATAATAAATGAAGACTTTAAAGTGTATAAACCCCTCTTGATATATTTTTCTCTGCTTCAACTTCAACTCCATCTGTCAAGCGCTTTTCCAACAACATGTGGGCAGCATTTAATGTCTTTGGCTACTGTCTGCCTTTTCCCCCTTTCCCTCCATCACCTTTGTCTGACCATAATGAAGTGTGACTAATTAATAAATTAATTTCGTCGCTGTCTCATTTGTAATTTCAATTTGTCTAATAGGATTTCATGTTTTGACCATTTTCGGTTCGTCGTCATCATCGTCGGTCAGAAAAGCGCGTTTTATGTCTTTAGTTTAAAACGGCTTAGGCCTCTCGATAAAGCAATTTGTACAATGCGCCTAATTAAGCGTGAAGTGACGGCTTTACAGGGTGTCAGAGTGTCAGGGAATGTGGGCGCTAAATAAAGTCCTACTCTAAGTCCAAAAAATTCCTCATTTTAAGTTTAAGATGGACTGTGAGAGTTAAAGATCGTGTGAACAGCGATCCTCATTTGAATAATGCCCCAAGATTGAGTGTTAACATGGGTAGGAGTTAAAGCTGGGGTTAAGTGATTGATAAGTTAGGGAAAAAGGTTAGTTTATGTATCTAAAAGTTTAAAAAATTAAAGCGAGTTAGATTTGCAAACTTACTGAAAGGTTAACTAGAAAAATCACCAATTTATTAAGATTCTGTACTTTATCATTAGTTTAAATTCTTATTAAAGTCTTTTATGATTATTTCCTAAATTTCCCAAATTTTTCCTATTTCCCTAAATATTTATATAACAGAAACTCATTTCCCTACAAATCCATTCACCAATTAATCCAAATTCTGAGACTTACTTTTTTATTAGTTTAAATACTTCCTGAAATCTTTTATTATTTTCCCTATGTTTCCTACATTTGTTCCTATTTTCCTAAATATTTATCTAACCCAATTTAATTTCCCTGAAACCTCCAGTTACCCAAAACTTTGTCACACTTATTTTTGCTGTCCCCTGAAAACAATTTATTGGAGAATAAACGAGGACAAGAAACAGACAACGAACATCGACAGGCAGCCGCTGCTGCTGCTCCGGCTGCCGCTGGAGACTTTCGAAACCAGAAGACAATCCTATCCAATCTGCGGCTATATCTACATATCTGTCAACTCCGGAGGAGAACAGACGGCGACAGGCTCTCTGGGATATATCATATCTGGCAATTTAAGCGTTTAATCACGCGTAGACATTTGGGCGAGATAAATCCCGAGAAACGGAGAACAAAGAGAGCAAAAAATTCAAGAAATAAATAAAGAGACCCAGCATAAAAAGTAATTACAGGCACACGATGTAGGCAAAAAATAAAAAAATATAAACCAGAATCAGGCCAGCAAGAAGAGAGGAAAAAAAATATATAAAAAATACACAACAATTGCTGTGACAAATCTGCAATTTTTATTACCGTTGTGCCGTGGCCTGTGTTCCTGTTGCCTGTTGCCTGTCAGCCTGCAAAATGATCGAAGAGTCGCATATGAAAACGCGAAGCAATTGAGATTGATGGCAGCCAGGCGGCAGGCAGCCAGCCCCTGCAAGGGGGGCGTGGCAGGCCGTCAGTCAGCGCTCTTGTCTTTGCTCTTTTTTTCAGCTTTTTTTTTTTTTTTCTCGCAGGGCCATTTTGCATTTGGCGCGACTTTTACATGAAAATTACAAACTACTGGCAACACACACAGCGGCAGGCACACACAGAGATTATTTTACCTGCGTAGGTTGAGCTGTGGTTTTTGAGGGCACGCGAGCTCCGAGGGGGGACTGGGGACTGGAAGGGGGTGGCACATGCCAAAGACTGCGAAAATTGTGTCGCCAATTGCTGGTGGCACATGCATATATGGCCAGCACTGAGAGGAAAGTTACCACATCTTATAATATTATCTTATAATAATTATATTTTAATTATAATATTTTAATTTAAATAATTTAATTTGAGGCACAGGATAACATAATATCTTAACTGATAGCGGAAAATAATTTAATTTAATTCAAGAAAGATTACTTGAATTTTATTTTTAATATTAACCGACTTTAAGTAATAATTTGGCTTCAGGAAAATGAGTTAGATTTAATTTTATATATTTAAAAAAAAGGCAGAGTAAAAATTTAATGATATTCTTAGGAAAACCTTATGTTATGTTTATTATATATTAAGGAAAAGTTAGTTAGCATTTATTAAGACTTGATAAATAATTTAATTTACTTCAAGAAATATTCGTTGAAATTGTTCTATATATGTATTGTGTGATTTTAAAAATTATTTGGCTTCAGGAAAATTAGTTAGATTTAATTTTATATATTTAGAAAAAATATAAAGCAGAAATTTAATGTCATTCTGAGGAAATGTTATGTGTATTTTATGCCAAGGAAAAGTTAGTTAAAATTCAATAGAACTGGATGTATTTTTTAAAAATACTTTTATAATGTTTAAATTTATTTGATGTTTATAAAATATTCAGTATTAAACGAAAAAGTCCTTCAAAAGATATTTTCTTCTGTATTGTGAATTATATTATTAAATTGTTAATATATATTTTATAATATTTATAAACTATATTTAATTGTTATTACATTTTCCCAAAAGAAGTCTACATATTTATATAAACACTTTCTAAGAAATATTATTCCTTAACAATTCAATTTTGTATCAATTTTTAAATAGGCGGCAGATGCTTTAAAATCTAAAAATATTAAAAAATATACAGTACGATTTTTTAATATTAATATTATTATTCAAAATGTTTTATTTCCCTATTCTGCGATTCTGCTTACTTACAACTTTGTGTTTTATATTTTCTTTGTAATATTTCCCATGGCACTAGATTTTCTCCCAGTTCCTTGAGTGACGCATGCCGGCGGGTGCCAAGCTCATGGAATTCATGATCAATGACTAGACACAGATACGCACACACACACACACACACATTCCTCATAGTACTAAGGCACCGGCGGACCACTTGGCCGGCGCCCTAGAATCTGCGACAAGTGATGTACAAGATCTGAGCGCCTTTCAGAGAGGCTCAAAACTGAAGCGGACCCCTCCAGGCGGCAGCTCTTCAGCGCACCCCCCCGCACCAGAAGCAGCACAGGACCACTGTGGGCCCGAAAGAGGAGCGGATACTGCCACCCCCAAAAGGGGCAGGGATTCCTCTAGCCCCACTGGGCCAGCCCATCCACCCAAAAAGGTCAAGGCGCCCCAGCCTCTGATCTTGGAGATGGGGGCGATCCTGGACGACTTAGTCGCCAAAGCGACAGAGCAGAGAGTCCGCACTAGGGCCAATCAGGACTTGATGAAAGCCCTGGCGAGGCTCAAGGAACTGCAGTTGGAGTTGCTGCAGCAGAACGCGCGGAAGGCGCCGTCACCATTAGTGACCTCGGACCAAGGATGCCAGTCGTCCCTGAGCCATAGCGCGCAGGTGTTTGCCGAGAAGTCAGCCCAGACTTCACCGGCCCTTGGAGGCAGGCCTGTTAGCCCCAGCTACGGTGCTGTCGCGGGAACGAGCGGCTCAAGTGAGAGAAACAATCGCCAGAAGAATCAGCGGCAGAGAACAGGAGGCTCTGCTAGCGGGAACAAAAGTGGTCCCCTCCCACGCGTTTCTGTCACACGACCGGCCCCTGCTAAAACCAAGCAGCCGATGCGCCGTCAGCGGGTTAGGAAGGATGCGCTGATCCTCAACCCTTCCCCGGAAATGACCTTCAGCGAGGTCCTGTGTCTGGTCACTCGTACCCAGGACCCCAGAATGAAGGAAGTGGGCGACAAGGTGACTAAGGTCAGGAGAACCGGAAATGGTGAACTGCTGCTGGAGCTCGGAAGTTCTGGGCTAGCAACTAACGAGCTGAAGGAGAACATCGGCAGAGTGCTGGGTGATCGAGTCTCCATTCGCGCAGTCACGCCCCAGTCCGTCTTCGTCATCCACGACCTGGACGAGCTAGTGACCAGAGAGGAGTTGGCGGACGCGCTCGTCGAGCAGGCGCAGCTACCCACCGGAACTGTGACGGTCAAAGGCGTCAGAGTCTCAACGAACGGGGGTAAGGTAGCGACAGTGTCCGTACCGACCAGCTTGGCAGGTCTCCTCAACAAGCTCGGTAAGGTTAAAGTTGGGTGGACACGGTGCCGCATTAGAGAAGTGGAGTCGCGTCCTAAGTGCTTCAGGTGCTTAGAAGTGGGTCACATCGCCAGCAGGTGTGCCAGTACCACGGACAGAAGCAAGTCCTGCTTCAGATGTGGGGCGGAAGGGCACAAAATAGCAGCGTGCACCAACCCAGCGAGGTGCTACAGATGCGTGGAGTTGAGGAAACAGGATGTAAACCATCAGGCCGGCGGGCGATACTGTCCAAGCAGAGCCAATCCCTCTAGAAAGGCATGAAGATGGTTCAACTTAATTTGAACCATTGTGCGGCAGCGCAAGATCTGCTGTCGCAGTCCGTCCGAGAAAGTGGTGCCGATTTCGCAGCCCTTAGCGAACCATACAGGGTACTCGCCAACCCAAATTGGGCCGCTGACAGAACCAGGAAGGCTGCCCTCTGGACTTGTGGCAGCGCAGCAAGCCGGATGTGCGACATTCTGTCAGCAGAAGGCTTTGTTCGCGCACGGATAGGGGCGTGGTGGGTCTACAGCGTCTACCTCGCTCCCAGCCTGTCGCTCATTGAATTTAGCGATAGAGTGGACCAGCTTGTGGCGGACGCCAGAGGAAGGTCCCCGTCGCTAATCGCCGGGGACTTCAACGCCTGGGCTGTGGATTGGGGAAGCTCTCGCACCAACGCTAGGGGTAACGTCGTCCTCGAGGCTTTTTCCCAATTGGATACCGCCCTCCTGAACACAGGTCATCAGCAGACTTTCAGTCGAGCGGGAATAGGCTCGATGGTGGATCTCACATTCGTGAGCAGCTCTAAAGCCAGGAGGTGCACTTGGGAGCTCAGTGAGGAAGACACAGCTAGCGACCACTTCGCGATATTTACCACGATCGATGAGCAGGAGGCGTTCCCCGTCCCTCACCCCGCACTAACTCGTAAGAGTTACAAGGTGGATTCGCTCAACATCGAGGCCTTCGCGGAGTGCATTGCTAGTTTGGAGTGCACTGGCAACGCTGAGCAAAAGGCTGAGTCGGTAACCCGCCAACTTCAAGCAGCTTGTGACAGCTGCATGATAAGCAGGAGAGATCACTCTCGTCACCGCGAACCAGTTTACTGGTGGACGCAGACGATTGCCAATGCCAGAAGGGACTGTTCCAAGGCAAGGCGCCGTTACCAACGCTCTCGCGGAACCCCCGTTCATCTGGAGAGGCGGTCTGAGTATCTGACCTGCCGACGAGCCCTCAAGGCGGCTATTAGAACCAGCAAGCAAAGGTGCTTCGCCGACCTCTGCGTTGCGGCGGACAGCGATCCTTGGGGAAGCGCTTACAAGATCGTGGTAAAAAAGCTGAACAGCTCCAGACAATTGGCTCCACTAACCCGGGAGAGCCTTGTACGCGTCGTCGAGCACCTGTTCCCTAGGATATCAAATCCACTGGTACCACCCAGCAACACTTCGCTGGCGTGCTACGAGCCCGTCTCGGCAACCGAAATTGTGGCGGCAGCAAGCAGGGTCAACGCCTCTAAGGCTCCCGGCCCGGACAACATACCGAATCGCGCCCTCAAGCTGGCCCTCTCCCTACGGCCAGATTTATTTGTGGATGTTTTCAACGGCTGCCTTAGGGCGGGCATCTTCCCAGCAAGCTGGAAGATCCAAAGACTGGTGCTCTTACCGAAGCCGGGAAAACCGCCGGACCAGCCGTCTTCGTTTCGGCCTATATGCCTCATAGACGGAGCTGGAAAAGTGCTGGAGCACCTGATTGGCACCAGGATCCAGAAGGCTATAGTGGCAGCTGGCGACCTCTCTGATGCTCAATTCGGCTTCAGAAAGGCAAAGTCAACCATTGATGCCATAACAAAGGTAGTAGACATCGCCAGGGCTGCAATCGCAGGCCGACGCTGGAAAGGAGGGACAAAGGAATACTGCCTCATTGCGACGTTGGACATACGCAATGCGTTCAATACGGCGAGATGGTGCAGCATAATGGAGGCTCTGAACAACTTCGAGGTCCCCCCGTATTTACTCAGGATAATGGGAAGCTACTTTAATGAGCGGATCCTGAAATTTGAGACGCCAGCAGGATGGGAATCCATCGGACTGTCCTGCGGCGTTCCTCAAGGTTCAGTCCTGGCCCCCATTCTGTGGAACGCCATGTACGACGGGGTACTCCGCCTAGCACTGCCAGGTCGAACTGAACTGGTGGGTTTCGCGGACGATATTGCGGTCGTAGTCGTCGCCAAGGAGCTGGCCACGGCGGAGGACCTCTGCAACAGGAGCGTGAGCATGATCCATGCATGGCTGACCAGAGTGGGTCTTCAGCTGGCCCCCCAGAAGACCGAAGCCGTGCTCGTGAGTAGCAGAAAACGAGTGGAGACTGCAACAATACGAGTCTGCGACGCGCCGATCAGATCGTCCAGAGCGATCAAGTACCTTGGGGTGATGCTAGACACGAGGCTTTCGTTCCGCGAGCATCTTGCATACGCAAGCACCAAGGCGGCGGTTTCGTTCCGCTCACTATCGCGTATATTGCTGAACCATGGAGGCCCGAAACAGAGGTCGAAGCTGCTTTTGACCAGCGTGGTTAGGGCTACCATGCTCTATGCCGCGCCGGTATGGCAGCACGCCATGTCGACGCAGTCGTACAGCCGACCATTAAACTCCACCCACAGACTGGCTGCCCTCCGTATCTGCAGTGCATTCAGGACGGTTTCGGATCAGGCTGCGCTAGTCCTGGCAGGGACTCCACCGCTCGATCTCCTTGCCTCCGAGCAGGCTTCAGTATACGAGCAAGTTCGCGGAAGAGCCCTAACTCCTGGAGAGAGAGGAGCGGCGCGCGCCGTGGCCAAGTGGACGACCCTGGCATCATGGCAAACCCGTTGGGAGAGTTCATCTAAAGGACGCTGGACCTTTCGGTTGATCCCAAACCTCGAGGCCTGGACCAGCAGACATCACGGCCAGGTGAACTTCTACCTGGCTCAAGTACTGAGCGGACACGGCTGTTTTCGTGGCTACCTACACAGGTTCGGCCACGAAGCCAGCGGAGCATGCGAGTGGTGCTCAGACGGAGTCGAGGAGTCGGCAGAGCACGTACTCTTCAGGTGTGACAAGTTCGCGATGGAGAGACACGCACTGGAGGAGGAGTTGAACGCAGCGATCTCGACGGACAACCTGGTGAACATCATGCTTCGCAGCGACGCCGACTGGCAGAAGGTCAGCGACTTCGCCGCGCTCATCATGACCAGACTAAGGTCTGACGAGCAACGAAGACGAGAAGTGCGGTAAGGGTTGGGCCCTCTGCTTTCGCGAAGCAATGCTTTGCGGCGGTACCGCGGAAGTGTCGGACCCCCCTGTATTATGTATTGGCGATCATTATAAGACAGAAACTGATCAAATTGTCAATCGAAATTTTCCGAAAAAAAAATATAAAGTTTACTTGTAAAAGTAACATCCTCATGTCTTCGTATAATGTTTAGGCAATGGGTATTATCCCAAAGCAGAGGAATATTTGGGATAGTGTCAAATGAACTTAAATTAATGGGATTATGACCTGATTTTAAGCCTAAAAGGAGGTGGCCAAAATTGTAACGATTAAACTGTGACATAATATGCGGAAAAAAAGTTGTTTTGCGGTGTACATCCTAGCTGTCCACAGAATCGTCCGAGGTATCACCGTGGAGTTTTTATTTTTTTTTTCGTTTTTTTTTTCGATTTTTTATGAAATTTTGAAGTCAAATATGCAATTTTTGACTAAAAAAAAAATTTAATTGTTAAATAAAAAATATTAAAAAAAATAAAATTAAAAAAAAGCCCACGGTGATACCTGTAGAATTAGTTCCAAAAGCTGTGTGCAAAATTTCAAAACGATTGGTCAAGTAGATTTTTAGTAATCGTGTACACCGACTTTAAAAATGGCACATTTAAGGGGAGCGCTTTAAAGTTTTGACTGCCCATACATCGAACATAGAATGACCTCCTTTCAACTACCCATTACTTCGTTGTTTTTGCTCCGATCGATATCACAATTTGACTTTATATTCTTAGGATGTTGGGCATTCATAAACAAAATTTAGAAAAAAACATGTAAAAAAAAAAATTAAATACCATACCCCCATACTTAAGTGCACAAAGCAGACGCAAGAATGTAATCCATCTTCGGATTGCAGGGCAATGGAATAGGCGATGATAACCGACATCGTTTCTTCCATCTAAAAGTAATAACCATTTAAAAACATGTATAAATATTTAAATTCCTAAAAAACTATAAACTTTTTAAATTATAAAATTTAAAAGGGGAAAACTAAACTAGATTTACAAAAGAAGATGAAAAAAGGGAAAGAGGAAGAAAAGGAGACTTACACCTCGTGGAACTTGGCCTCAAAGCCAGTCGAACTTGGCAAGAAAGTAACGCACCTGCCAGCCCGCTCCCAGGGTTCTCTCAGACTGCGGCAGCTTGACATCCGCCAACGGGGAGAGATAACAACGATGTGGGACCCGAAGAATCATTGAATCCAGCCGCAAGATGTGAGCTGCAATTGCCCAATAGGCAGAGGGCAGGATCCGTCGCCTCTGCAGATCAGGAAATCCAAGGAGTAAGTTTCACCATCAGACAGGATAGCCAGAAAATTTAACTGATGTATTTTTTATTTCAGCTTCGTAGTAAGGGCCAACCATTCCCAGGGACATCAGTAAGGCAAAAAGAACAAGCGCGCGGGACCAGACGGGTCCGCAAGATGTGAGCTGCAGTTGCCCGATAGGTAGAGGGCAGGATCCGTTAGGTCATCATTCTTTGCGAATGTTGGTTCAAAAAGTGTGGCTTCTGGACTTGAATCTTGATGCTACTTGATGCATTGACTGAATTTCATGCAAAATTTGCGGCTCAATTTCGGTTGAATATCGGCGAACATTATAAAATACTAGCTGATCAAATTGCCGATCAAGCATCAGCAATTCTTCGTAAAATGAATTGGGTTAGGTTTATTACACCAATTTCCAAATTATAAAAGCAATAATTTTGTAAGATTTTTGCATACTTATTAGTTTGTTTTTCAATATAGTTTATTCCACTGCACTCTTTTAATATTATTTTTTTATTGTTTAAGATTAATTCACTGTTGGCATCCATTTTTCATACACGTTTTATTATACAGATGCTTTGCCAGTGTTGCCAGATTAAACTTTTGATTTCCCCCTAAAATACCAGACAATCCCAGGAAGAGATTTTTGGTATTTCTAGAGCGGGGTGAGGAACAGAGTGCAAAATTTATAAAACAGGTCGTTGCCAAAAGTCTCACATATTTTAAATCACCTGTTTTATATTTGTTGACAATATAATTAATTTGAAAAACAAAACACTTTTCACAGATTTGCAGCTTCGCTTTGGAATAGATTACATATCTGCGCAGATTCTCTCGATCTTTTACATACCATATGTATATATATACCCTACGAAGCGCAGCCCCAGAATGAGGTCGGATCCCCAAGGAAGGAACCAGTCACGGAGAGCATCCACCAAGAAGAGGGGTGCCAGTTTATGTATATAAAATAGAGAAAGCATTTCATATACTTAATTAAAAATTAAAAGGAAACCAAATAAAAATAAATCACCGTAATCCCAGGTCTCGATTCCCGAAGAGCTTTTATAGCCATAGGCGGCTAATTAATAAATTAATATTAAAACTAAAACCAAATAAAAATAATTAATAGAGGCCAACGAGAAGAACCCGTAAACTCCATAAGTAAATTCTGCGCAGATTCTCTCGATCGTTTACATATGTATATATATACTCTACAAAGCGCTGCCCCAGAAAAAGACCGGGTCCCGCAGGAAGGAAGCAGTCACGGAGAACAGCCACCAAGAAGAAGAGGGGTGCCAGTTTATGTATATAAAATAAAGAATGCATTTCATATACTTAATTAAAAATTAAAAGGAAACCAAATAAAAATAAATCACCGTAATCCCAGGTCTCGATGCCCGAAGAGCTCATATAACCATAGGCGGCTAATTCATAAATTAAAAAAAAACTAAAACCAAATAAAAATAAATAATAGAGGCCAACGAGAAGAACCCGTAAACACCATAAGTAAATTCATATCTGCGCAGATTCTCTCGATTTTTTACATATGTATGTATATATATACTCTACCAAGCGCAGCCCCAAAATGAGGCCGGGTCCCTAAGGAAGGAAGCAGTTACGGAGAACAGCCACCAAGAAGAACCGGGGTGCCAGTTTACGTATATAATATAAAGAATGCATTCATATACTTAATTAAATAAATTAAAAAGAAACCAAAGCTCTTATAGCCATAGGCGGCTAATAAATAAATTAATATTAAAACTAAAACCAAATAAAAATAATTAATAGAGGCCAACGAGAAGAACCCGTAAACACCATAAGTAAATTCTGCGCAGATTCTCTCGATCTTTTACATATGTATATATATACTCTACAAAGCGCTGCCCCAGAATAAGACCGGGTCCCGCAGGAAGGAAGCAGTCACGGAGAACAGCCACCAAGAAGAAGAGGGGTGCCAGTTTATGTATATAAAATAAAGAATGCATTTCATATACTTAATTAAAAATTAAAAGGAAACCAAATAAAAATAAATCACCGTAATCCCAGGTCTCGATGCCCGAAGAGCTCATATAACCATAGGCGGCTAATTCATAAATTAAAAAAAAACTAAAACCAAATAAAAATAATTAATAGAGGCCAACGAGAAGATCCCGTAAACACCATAAGTAAATTCATATCTGCGCAGATTCTCTCGATTTTTTACATATGTATATATATACTCTACGAAGCGCAGCCCCAAAATGAGGCCGGGTCCCGAAGGAAGGAAGCAGCCACCAAGAAGAACCGGGGTGCTCATATAACCATAGGCGACTAATTCATAAATTAAAAAAAAACTAAAACCAAATAAAAATAAATAATAGAGGCCAACGAGAAGAACCCGTAAATACCATAAGTAAATTCATATCTGCGCAGATTCTCTCGATTTTTTACATATGTATATATATACTCTACAAAGCGCTGCCCCAGAATGAGACCGGGTCCCGCAGGAAGGAAGCAGTCACGGAGAACAGCCACCAAGAAGAAGAGGGGTGCCAGTTTATGTGTATAAAATAAAGAATGCATTTCATATACTTAATTAAAAATTAAAAGGAAACCAAATAAAAATAAATCACCGTAATCCCAGGTCTCGATGCCCGAAGAGCTCATATAACCATAGACGGCTAATTCATAAATTAATAAAAAAACTAAAACCAAATAAAAATATTTTTTTAAAAATTAAAAAAAAAAAAATAAGATGAAAAGCGATGCTTTTCCCGTGCCGTCCGGGCACCGAATGTAATTACAGTGTGCTCGCCGGGTTTTCTTTATTTTTGGTCAAAGCCACAGCGAATACCACAACCATCGAGTGTGACCCCACTTAATAGTTAATCCATTTGTTTTGATTTCTAATTGAAGTGTGGTCACACTGCCGGCATCTTGTAAATTAAAAATTTAACAAATTTTTTTAATAAATTTAAGTAAGATGCTGTCTCTAACTGATGCTGCTAATTCAGCTGGTATTCCGGACAAGGCCTGGCAACCGCACTTTGTGACTCTGGAAATGAGGTACGAGTAGATACTTCATTATTATATTTTACACCGGTATGGAGGTGGTCAAGCGGATAGGAATGGTCGAAACGGACAAGAACGATCGTCCCGTGGATTCGTTGAGGATAATTAAGGCGAAAGTGGAGAAGCCGTGAGGGATTAAAGACATGACTTATTGAACTTTACATTTATTTTGCGGAATGACTAGAAACACTAAGATCCTTATTTGATGGCACAGCCTGTGGCAGCTACATGGTGCTGTCCAGCATGTCCACCAGTCGCTTGATCTCCCTGCTGCAGGGGAGAGAAAACATTAAAATATGTAAAATCTAGGGAAGATTACCGCTCACATTCGCTGGCCCAGTTGCTCCGTGGGCTCCATCGACTTGGTAATCTCCTCGGCCTTGGCCAGCAGCTGGTACTGGCACTTGATGTTCGCATCGAGCGTATCGGTCAGCTTGTTGGCCGCACTCCTGTGCACCTCCACGTTGTCCGCGGTAATCGAGGAAATGGAGTGCAGCAGGTTGCCCAGATT
>VNJO01011453.1:0-15938 GCA_008042535.1 Drosophila tani | reverse complement strand
ACCTTAAGGGCTCCAAGCTTGCAATAAGGTGCCCAACCCTGCTTTGGAATAATCCCAAAACTAAGGATTTTCAGTGATTGGAATTTCTTGTGCTACTTTGATGACCTTAAGGGCTCCAAGATTGCCATAAGGTGCCCAACCCTGCTTTATAATAATCCCAAAAATTCGGGATTTTTTAGTAATTGGAATTTCTTGTGCTACTTTGATGACCTTTCATCTAAAAAGATTTATACTCACTTGTTACTGCGATGTGACGATTCGATTTGCCTTCCTCGATCACCTCGAAGACATCCTCCGGCGATGAGACGAACCTCTCCGTGGCCCCCTTGACGTAGGGCACTCGGTTCTTGTCCTCGTGCACGCTGAGGTTCACCTTGGAGACGTCCAGCAGATCACGGATCTTGTCCATATAGATCTCATAGTAGGAGACCTTGATGTGGAACTCCAGGTTCACCTCCATGGCGTAGATGTGGTTGAAGATGTCATTGACGATGCGCGGTATGATGCCCTGCTTCACGGAGTCACCGATCACGCCCTCCATCGTGTGCGTCTTGCCGGACGATGTCTGGCCGTAGGCGAATATCGTGCCGTTGTATCCGGCCAGGACATCGGTGACAATCGACTTGGCCGCCTCATTGTAGACCTTCTCCTGGGAGGCGTTCGGCTTGAAGACCTTGTCGAACAGATAGACCTTGCCCTGTGGGTAGAGTACGGGGGAATTAATTGAGCTGTAGTTTCTCCCGGTGTACGGTTGCGGTGAAATTTCTTTCGGAGATTCCTCCCTGCCCCTGCCCCGCTGACTGCCTTTCCCGCCGACTGGCTTTCAAATCATTTTCAACGCATGGCCGCGAAACAGATTGTAATTATGAGCATCAAGAAATGGGGATGGCGGGGGGAAGAATAGTGAATAACGAGCGGCCAAAGCAGAGGAAGAAGGCAACGGAGAAAGAGAGGAGAGTGGAGAGCGCGAGAAGTGCGAGTAATGATAATGCATATGTATAAGTATGGAGGGTCTCATCTACTAGTGCTGTCTGTTTTATTATATTTTACTTTTTTTGGAACTGGTTCAATTGCTTAAGTTTGCTTCCAGGAAAATGATGAATTACACCTGCTCCCGCTGCTGCTGCTAGCCGTTTAGCGGAAAACTCGGTTATGAAATATGGTCTGCATGTCGAAGAAGAGCGCCAAAAAGCATTAATACTGCCAGCGGAATGCCGTTGCCTTCAATGTTGCTCTTATTGTTTTCTTTCTTTTTCTTCATTTTTTTTATATGGTTTGCGTGTGCATGACTCACTGTGGCACGGAGCGGGGTGGAGATGGAGGGCGGGGAAACGCTCTGAGTGTGCGTGTGTTGGTGTTTTGCCGTGTTTTTATGTGTGCTTTTCTGTGTACTGTAAGTGAGGTAAGCGCCGACCGAAGGCGGACTGGAAACTCTAGAAAAGCGCATTTTTATGCGGCCCCCAAAGAACGGCCAGCTTTCAAGCATATCTTGTGGGTGGTATTTCTCTTCTTTTACCGCCAACATACACACACACACACCCCCACCCACACCCCTTTCCGGGCGAGCTGTCGCTACATAGCCCGGGGAAAATCAATTTCATGCAAAGTGCTATTGATTTGGAGCGTTTCTGTGGATATTTCCTAACTTCTATCTGTTATTTTTTGGCGAATAGTAATGAGTAGTGAGTGGCCTCTCTCTTTCCGCTGGCGTTCCAATTGCTCAGCGAATTGGGGAAGGGTAATGTACGCTAATAGGCATGACGTCATGGCACGGCACGCAGAGATTAATGCATAACACAGTGGCGGCACTAGAGCGGCTAGGCAGGGGGGGTGGCAGGGCTCACATCAAAGGGACACCGAATTAGAAGCTTAGACTGTTATTTACCGCAATGGATATGCAGTTCTCCTCCACATTGTTGGGGAACTTGACCACGAACTTGGAGCCGGCCTTCTCTTCGCTGTCGTTCAGTGGTCGGAAGCGGCAGACCACCTTGATGCTGTCCTCGGCGGGGATCTCGCGTTCCGCGGACATTTTCACGACTCACTGCTCTTTCTGGCGCTGATTGATCGAAAAGCTCTAAGCGCGACCTCTTCTCAGGCAGCTGTTTACGTGGATAATCCTCGCCTGGGTCGCTCCGGTCATTTAACGAGCGGAATCACTCACTGCACAGGGTTTCCGTACGGCGGCGGCGGCGGCCACTAAACTGATACGGATTCGAGTATTGGGGTCACTTGCGATTGCGGGAGTCCGTTTTCCGTTATTCGTTTTCCGCTGACTCCTGATTCTGATTCCGATTCCCGATTCCAATTCCGATGCCGTCGCACTCGCGAAAAATTTGGGGGGCGGCTCAGAGAGGTGCAGCAGTGAAAAAAGAAAATTTTGTGGTTATACCAGACACACGTCTCGCCCCAAGGTGGTAAGGGCCGGAAATTTCGGTTCTGGATGCCGCCTTGGTTTACATAAGCCCGGAATGATTAATGCAGCCGTTAAATGCACTCGCATGCGACAGTGGAACGGAATTTGTGGCACTCGAAATTTTATTTGCCTATTTTCGCCTAATTCTGCCCCGTGTGGCCAGTGTGACCGCGATTGTTGCGACGCTAAATGCCACGAGGGCTCGGAAAAACATACTAAAGTATGCTCGTTGATGTGTCAGAAACACCACAAAAAAATACTAAAAGCTTTTTAGTGTGAACGCAGTAGTCGAACTTTTAATACCCTGCAGCTTCGAAGCGAAAACGGTGGAAAGATTGAGTTAAATTAATATTTTTATGAATAATTGTGCAAGAATACTCGATATAAAAGGTTGTAAAGGTTGTTGTATTTATTTTACAAAATTATAAAGATAATTTTATGATTTAGAGCAAGCTGAGTTAAGAATAAAGTTTAGTTATAAAAGGATATTAAATGGAAGTGTGATTTTTACGAATTTTACTAAGGCTTACTATTTTACTAAGCTTATATTTACAACTTAAACAAAAGAAGATATTTTATATTTTAAGGAAGTCTGAAATTTAATTAGAATTTACTGTCAAACTTTTTCGACTTGGGTTCGAAATTAAATTGTCCCCAGCTTATGTTTTCAATGTTTGAATACTCTATATTTCGCACACACACCATTTGAAATCCCAAATTTGTCCGTATATGTCATAGTCCAGAGGGGACAACACTATGGTAGATTGATCACCAGGCGGCTGGGAACGAGAGCGAGGAACCGGAAGGCAAGATGGCACCCACCGAGAGCCAAACGCAGAAGCTCATCAGCCTTTACCGCTCCTGCGAGTGCCTCTGGAATCCCCAATCTCCGGGCTACCGCAGCGGTTCTGTGCAGGACGATGCCTGGCGAAAGATCACGAGAGGAATGAACAGCGGCTTGACTCCCGACCAGGTGAAGCTCCGGGTGCTAGCCCTCCGGAACTACTACGATAAGGAGTGTGCCGCCATCCGCCGAAACCAACAGAAGGGATATAGCTATGTCCCACGACACTCCTACTTCAAGGATCTGCTCTTCTTGGGCGACATGCAATGTGGGGAAACGGAGGAGGTGAGTGACTCGACACTGACTAATCTTAGAGGTATTCCAAGACTTGATTTTACTACACAGTCCAAGGCCAGTTTCTGCATGGGTCAATTGAACTGTATACTAGAGGACTCCTTTATCCTGAGCGAAAATAACTCAATTAAAACCGATTATCCACAAAATTATTCGGGGGCCACTTTATGCCAGTATACAGGTGATTCTCTACCCTTGAAGCTCCTGTTCTTGACATAATATAATCCTCTTATTACTACCAGCTTCCCTGGGTAACCGATCCAATGAATCCAAGCCCGCTTACACCTTATACAAGCTGATCCTGGAACCAGAAAAGCCATCACCGTCTCGAGAAAAGGTAAATGGAAAGCTCCTTGAGAAGTCCAATGAAAGATCCACCTCCGGCAACGATCGCTGGTATCCCACGACCTATTGTGTCCGATGTGACAAAGCTAAGTGCTCAGGGAAAAGACAAAGTCGAATTTCCGAGTCTGGGTGTAGTAGTTCAATGGATCAAAGCGGATGTGGCTGCCCGAATAGGGAACAAGATCAGGAAATCTGTTCATGTTCGTCGGAGACCGAATCTGAGGCGTCATGCAAGGGCTCGATGGACTCGCAGAAACAACGGCCCTGTCCTCGAACCCATAACGATTCGGACGGCTGCGTTTGCAAGGACTCACAGAGACAACGACCCTCTCCTCGAACCCATAACGATTCGGGCGGCTGCGGTTGTAGCCAAAATCGGGCAGCTCGCGATGAGTGGCCAGGTCCGAAGCTATGCGGCCAAACCCGTTGTCAAGCGGCCCCCAAGTGCCGGAGAGTGAAAAAGTGTCCTGGCCCAGACAAATCCTGCTGCTTGGGCAACTGGAAGCGAAACAACGATGCCGTCTGTAAACGCCTTCAGGCTCAGATGGGGGGGCAGAACGAGGAGGGAGCCTGCTCCCGGAAACCACGAACCTCCACCAGACCCTGCTCGGGCGAGGACCAGATGAATGGTATGCTGGTGAAGAACAACTGTCCTCGGAATGGGAATTCGCAGAGCAGCAACTGCCAAGCCCCTATGGACTCGGCTCGCTTTAACAACAATCAGCAGATTCCGGATGCCGGTCGCTATGGTCAACCGGGTCCGGATCCAGTTTACTATAATAACAACCAGCAAATGCAGGATCCGGGTCCCTACATCAATAACCAGCAAATGCAGAATCCCGGTCCCTACACAAATAACCAGCCAATGCAGGATCCCGGGCGCTACGCCAATGATCCGCAGGGCCGGCCAATATACCAGGACGTCATGTGCCCCAGCTATGCAATGCCAGCCGGGCCGACGAACTACTACCAGACGCAGCAGTTCGGCCAGAGCCCCACGAACTACTCCTACTCCGGTCCGCCTCCGAATTCGATGGTTCCAGGGCAGCAGTACGTTGAAGCGGAATATGTGCCCTGCCAGCTGGTTAATGAGTACGGACGATCTGCCTATCCGGAGCAGCAGAGCGTTTACTGCTATGCTCCGGAAACCCCAAACAATTGGGGACAACTGCAGCCCAGAGCTCCGGCTGCAGGACAGATGCCTATGGTGCCGTCAGGCTCAACTTGTGATTTTCAGGATAGCAGGCCCCACTGCAAGGCTCCCTGTGCTTATGCAGGACCCACGGACTTGGACAATAGGTATCCAGCTGACACCAGAAGGTATCCCGAGCAGCAGCCTACCGTAAGAAGAAGACAGCAGGATGATGATGACATTGCCAGTTATCCTGTCGATGACCCAAGGGAGCGGCCAACCCGAAGACGTTATCAAAACCAAGGGGGAAACACTTACGATGACCAGGACATTCAAAGGAGCAGGCGAAATGACTTCGACCGGGATCAGAGGCGACAGTACAGGGCAGATGATCGGGAGGATTCTGCCCCAAGAACTCGAGACGTTGACTACATGGAAGGTCCAGTTAAGCGTGGTCGCGAATATGGTGATGAGAGTCCAACTCGAAGGAGACATCGCAATGAGGATCTGGAGGAGAGATATTTCTGTGATGATCAATATTGTCCATGGAATAGACAGCGCAATGACTATGAAGAGGCTCCTGCCGGAGGGAGACAACGCACTGCAGAGAATCCAGACTCGTACTATAAAAATCCTCCTTCTCAGAAGGAGACGAGAGACTTAGAGACTCAGACACCGTGGAGAACGGACAAGACCATTTTCTCCAAATATCCACCTCCCGAGAAACGGAAGAAGCGGAGAAACGAAGAAGCGCCATTAGAGTCCGAAAGCCAGGAGGATTGCCAACCCTGCGGATTACCTTTCGTAACTAAGAACGGCAAACAGGACGAACCGGAAGAGATAGAGTGTCCAGCCTATAATCGCCAGAATCCAAGCGAATGCCCCAAATATCCCCCTCCCGAGAAACGGAAGAAGCGAAGAAAGGAAGAAGAGCCATTAGAGTCCGAAAGCCAGGATTGCGAACCCTGCGGATTACCTTTCGTAACTAGGAATGACAAACGGGACGAACCGGAAGAGATAGAGTGTCCAGGCTATAATCGTCAGAATCCAAGGGAAAGCCCCAATTTAACTTACAAAAGACAACAGAAGCAAGATAGACAGGACCGAAGTCGACAGGACCGAAGCCGACAGGATCGCGAAGAGAGAATCGCAAGGAAGACAAAACCACCCGCAAGAAATCGTGAATACGAAGATGACGAAGACCCAAGTCCCCGGAGTCGAGGCGGACCTCCTCCAGAAGAATCCCAATCCGAAGACGAGAAGATATCAAGCCCCAAGGAAAAATCTAGGAATAGACCAAATGAAGAAACCAACAAGCCAAAAAGACGAGATGATGACAACTATTGCAATGACGAAAGATGTAATGTAACTTTGAGGCCAGATAAAGATCGCTCAGATCGACGTAAAGATCGCTCAGATCGACGAAAAGATAGACAAGATCGGGATGTAGAAAGTGGAAATGTCAAATATAAGAGCCTAAAATCAGAAGTTATGCAGACCTTTTGCACAGAATACACGTGTCCATATATGGGAAAGAGTACTTCAGAACTAGGAGCAGTTCCTAAAGATAGATCTAGAAAACAACCTTCAAAGGACCCCAATGAGCCCACAAAAAAGAAGCGAAGAGAAAGCTACGATGACGAATGGGAAGAGAAGAAAATCCCTAGAAATGAAACCTCGACAAAAAAGCGAACTACAGATGATGAAAGACACAAAAAAGGAAAATCAAAGAAGAAGGATGTCGACGACTGCGAATGTGAATCTGATGACAATAATTATGACCAGAGAAGAAACAGGAAGGACGATCGGTCCTATGATACAGAGCCTGACGAGCGTTCGCCCCAAGAAAAGTATAACAAGTATCCCCCAAGAGACGATAGGAATGAATCTTATAGAAATAACAAAAGATCTCAGAGAGGATATCCAAGGGAGAATGGCAATCGAGACGATGATTACGACAGTTACGACAATTATAGAGGCACTAAAAATATGAACGATTGTGTGGACTGCCCTCGTAGCATCGATACCTATGATACTATGAAAGAGACGAGCAACCGGAACTATAGAGGAAGGGAAGAATCACGCAGGAACCGCCAGAAGAATAAGGATTATGAGGAATCGGAGTACGAAAGGAATTCGAGGAGAACAAATTCTCCTAAGCGGAATCAAGACAATGTGGCTCCAAAAAAGGAAAGCAAATCAAAGGGAACGGACGTGTACGAGTCGGAATATGACTGTCCCTGCAGTGATGATGAATTTAACCCAAAGGATGATAGGAATCCTCCGCAAAGCAGAAGTCCTCAAAGGGGTAAAACCAATGAAAGAGAGCCTAATAATGACAGAAAGAAAGATTATAACCAAGAAAGGTCCAGGGATAATAAAACTGATGTAGATTCTGTGAACACCAAAACTCCCACCCAAAATACGAAGCCCCGAAACGATGAATTTAACCCAAAGGATGATAGGAATCCTTCGCAAAGCAGAAGTCCTCGAAGGGGTAGAAACGATGAAAGAGAGCCTAATAATGGCAGAAAGAAAGATTATAACCAAGAAAGGTCCAGGGATAATGAAACTGATGTAGATACTGTAAACACCGATACTTCCCCCCAAAATACGAAGCCCCGAAAGTACAGAAACGATCAAAGCAACCCTGAGGATGCCACGAAAGATGATATCCAAGAAAGAACAGATATAGATGATAAGGAAGGCAATGAATATGGCAAAAAGCCCAACAAAGTACCTGCAACTAAAAATGATTCCCTGCAAGATTATTATGATTGCGAGCCAGAGCTAGCTGCGTCTCCCAACCGAAATCCAGCAGGAAATGGGAGTTTTCCACTGAATGAGCCTCTCGAAATCCCCTTCAAGGACATGGAAATGGAGCCAGCTCCGGAACCTCCGAGTAAAACTAACAGCGACAACAAACCATTGAAGGCATCCAATAAACTCATGCCCGAGGAACCGAAAGTAGTAGATGAAACAGTATCTGCTGAACAAGCTTCTCCTAAAAAAAAAAAAAAGACTAGCCCGGGAGGCTCTGGTCTCTCGAAGAGCGTCAAGTCCTCCAAGCTGAAATCCAGATCCGCCAGTCCCACTCGCAGCTCAGTGCCTCCCAAGACCCAGGCGGGGGAGCCGGCGAAGAAGCGCTGTGCCCCACGATCCGGAGCTTCACCCAGCCCGTATGGAAGACAGATTGGCCATTCCGGAGCCAAGAGGACCACGGATACGAGTGCAGCTGCCAACAGCAAGTTGCCCTTTGACTTAAACTCGGCCTCATATTTTATTTGCAAATTACAGGACGACGGTAACACCCATCAGTATCTCGTTGTCGTGCCAAAGGACCCGACGGGCCGACCCGAAAGGCACCGGGAAGACCCAGGACAGGGTTCTGTGAAGCAGCTGCACTGCCAACGGCAGAGCTCCGGCTTCCAGAGCGTGTCCTGGGTCAACCCAGCGTCCGCGTGTCAATCGGAGTCACTCCCCTCGACGGAGGACGTCTCCGAGCTTAGTTCCTCTGTGGCGCCACCCAGCCTGACTGACACCACGCTGCGTATTGTCAAGGAATACCTTCAAAAGTCCATGATGCAAGGCATCCAGACGGTGGCTCCTGCCCAAAGGATGCTGAACACAGTTTTATCTGGGCCGAGGCGACGCAGACCCGTTCTCCGGGCATCCAGCAAGGCGAATGCTGCGATCTTGGCTGAGAACCGGACCTTGCTGCTCACCAACAATCCCTTCGAGAACTTGAGCCTAGCCGACAACGGGGGCGACGTGATTGTCCTGCATCCTCCGGTCCCTGGCTTCCGGCCCTCGAAAAACTCCTTCAACAAGGACGCAGTGGAAGTGGAGCGCATAACGATCCGAGGCAGCGACACCGATGTGACTCCCAGGCCTACTCCAGCAGCTCCACTCCTGCCCCCCAGGCCGCCGACGAAGCCCAAGCGAAAGTAGCTTCGGTGATCAGTCCATAGATGTTAGGTCTTCACACACACTTTCCTGGCCACGGCCAGCGAGTCATATAAAGAATAGCACCCAACCGAAGCGCTGGACTCAGCTGTCTTTTTTTTTTCAATGAGAGGACTTCTGGGCCAGGACTTCAGGGGCGTCACGCTTCGCCGCCCCGTGGGGTGGCGGGAAGAATTCCAGAACGGTTCGGGGTTAGCCCAAAACTTGGTATTCCCCTATCAATGAACTTTTTAGTAATTAATTTACGATCGTTTTCGGAGCCATTGAGGCGTAGCCAACGATCTGATCGTCAATTGAATCTGGGTTTTGAAAGGTTCTTTGGGTTTTGGGCGAGTGAAGATGTGATGTTTATAAACTGTTGAACTTTTCCAAACTGTTCATCACAGTAGATAATAGTCCAAGAGCTAGTTTAACTGGAAAACAGCTAAAATAAGAAACTAATTAGTTCAGAACCACTTTGTGTGTCATCTACCGATTTTTTGTTGTGAAAAGTATTAACTTTCTTGACAAATAAATTAAGTTTAATAAAGTTTAAACGAACTTTTTTTTTATTCAATACATTTTATATAAAAGATAAAACTTAAAAAAAAAGGTATGCGAGCAGGATATCAGAAATAAACTGATTAACATCCACGTAATATGAATGATCAAAGCAGCGTTGATGTCCATGGCTGAGTACGCCGTATTGAGCAGCGATAGTGGTGGTTTCGTTATATTTGACAAATGCTACTAGGGGGCTTCCCGAGTCCCCGTTGCAACTATTTTGCGTAGGATTGTGACAACAAATTTGGCCCTCTGGAGTGGGACACTTCGATGGGTCCATCCGCTCCAAACTCATTTCTTGGAGTACGGGCGAAGGATCCTGACTTGTGCGCGAAGTCCTGCCCCAGCCGGTTAGAATAAAATTATTAACAGGGGGTAATTGTTCGAAGAAATCGGGGAGTAAAATACAAATTGGCCTGATGTATTCTGCAGAAAAGAAAATTTGTTAAAATATTTTCTTTTAAACATGCAAATAAAATGTAGTTACCTGAGTATGTGGTCACTTTATGGGCCAATACAAGTAAGGCAAAGTCGTGGGGGATTTCCCCAGGCGAAATATGGTTGATTGGAATATCAATAGTTTGGTCGTCCTCTGTCGAACTATCGTACTCCCCCAATCTAGCAAATCTGTAATAATAAAATAGTATTGGACTGTAAATATTTAAAGTGTTTGTTACTCACAAGTTATCGGTAGAATTGGCACAATGGGCAGCTGTCAGAACGAGGCCTAGAAAATTGAAAAAGAAGCCAGTAATTCCACATTATACTTGCCAGAGAAAGAAGAATTACTCACTTCTTGAAACGAGAGAGCCTCCGCACTTATAAACTCCATTTATATGTATATACGCCATCCATGGAGCTGGGTCAGCCTTTCTACCACTTATAATCATCGGCATATCCGGGGGCAGGCATCCAGGGTCCAATACCTTGGTGGATCCTTGTTGCTGAAAAAACAGGATTACCAATAGCGTCAACACTGAACTCGCAAATGTCATGTTGATTGGAACCGCAAAACCGAACTGTAACGCGACATTGCTGGTAGGCAACATATATTGAAATATTTATTTGATAATATTTATAATTCTGCGAATTTGTATTTGAAAAGACACCAAAGTTTATTATATTGATAAGGCCATTTTAATGAAAGCATGCGGAAGATAAGGTGCCAAATTCAGTTTATGAGACCTCATAGATTACTAATCGTTTTATTAGGAACGCACATTAGTCATTCTGAATAAACCCAGCTTCCCCCTAAATTTCTTAATTATCTATATATGTATTTAAATATATGTATATGTTGTATATTTATGTATATTCTTTTAATTATTTCCTTTAATTTTTAGACTTATCTACAGTAAGATGAAAATCACAAAGCTTAATGCTAAATACAGAAAGATTATCCTTTCACGAAGAGGACCCTCCACCGATTCCAAAGCTGTTCTCGCTGCCGCCAAAGATCGCGTCCACCTCCACATCTCCGTTGTTGAGGAGGTCACACAGGGCCAGGATATAGGACTGGGCCATTTGAAGGGTCTCGAACTTGGACAACTTCTGGTCGATGGATGGAGCGGGCACCACTTCCCTGAGGCGATCAAAGGCCTCGTTTAGGCCATTCATGCGTTTCCTTTCCCGGGCATTGGCCGCCTGTCGTCGCCGCTTCTGGACGGTGGGACTGAGATTGGTCTGCTGACTTCCGGGACTGCTTTTCTGGTCATCCGACTCTCGGGACTGGTCCTGACGACTCTCCGACTTATAGGGATCCTCCGGCGATGCGATTTCCCCAGAGGAGATGGTGGCGGCCAGTTGAGCTCCGCCAGCCGAGGCATCCAGGAATTGCCATTCGGGGGACAAGTAGGCTGCCTGGGCGTAGTCCTGCGAGGCAGCCGGCATGCCAGCCAGGTTGTAGTTGGGACTGCCCAGGTACTGGGAGCTGCAGTCCTCCTCGGACGCAGAGGAGTAGTAGTAGCTCATGGCTGGAGAACCGCGCGGCTCTAAAGTTTCGATGCAACTGAGCCGATCGGATCCAAGACGTCGGAACTCAACCCCCGCGGATGCGTTCTACAAATATTTTCACCGCCGTCCGCTGACCAAGTTTGTGTAAGCGGCCCGCAAATGACCCCGGGATCGGGATCCTTGCCGTTATTACCATATCCCAACCGAAGGATCTCCTCGCGTGGAGGGGTTACTTTAACCCCCTGCCACATGCTTAGGGGTTAGAAGTCGCCCTCTCGCACTCGCTCCTTAGCGCTCTCTCCCTTTCTTTCGTTTGCGCACGCCTACACGCGCTGGTGTTCTCACTTCAGCGGCCATCCCGCTCGCGCTCATACTGCGTATGGGCCACGCGTCATAGCTTGCCAAATTGGTGCTATCATGCCTGTGATCTCCTTCCCTCCTATCCTCTTCGCTTCTCTCCTCTTTTTTTTTGTAATTTGTGACTTTCACGCTCAACAGCACACGAGCGAGAGGGAGAGAGATACTGAGTTTATGCGGTGACGAATTCATGTTATTATATCGTGAATTTATATGCCTTAACACTAGTAATTTGATTATAAAATCGGACTCATTTCAAGAAATAACATTATAGTAACTAGAGAAATTGCGAGAGTTTCAAGTCATGTATTCGTTTATGTCGCATAAACTAAAGTTTATTTCGATTCGAAGTATCTATGAATTCACGAAATACAACGCATAAACGCGGTAATAGTGAGGGAGCAGCAGCAGGGCTGCGAGGATGAGCTACTGTACTGAATGGTTTGGGTCATCAATTAACTCGCCGGCCGAGAACTGCATTGTGGCTCGTGTCTAGTGACCATATGTTGCACTGAGCCACCTTCGGTTAGTCCCTAACATATGGTCAAGTCGCATTCAGATGAGTAGTGGTTGTCCTGAAGGCCCTGCAAAGGTAGAATCCACCGCAGACACACGACATTTGCCGTCTAGCCAGCAGTCGCATCAAACTATTAACTGGCAATGATCACATATCATTACAATTAAATATCAATGAAGAAGTAACTCATTAAAAGGAAAGTACTTTATCCTTGCATGATTTATAGATCCCTAGGGAGATTATTCTATGCATTTTGAAGCTATCTAGCTGGTTCCTCTAAGCTTAGAAAAATAAAAAATCTAATCTATCTAATATATTACTAACCAAAAAAGCGAACGAAAAAAGTCCTTTACTTTGTAAGGGAAGCTTTAATCATACATATATATTTTAATAGAAATAATACATTTTTCTTGTTTTACAAACTCTGAAACATAAACATTTTAAGAAAATAAGTCAAAAAGTTGTTATAATTTAAAAAAAAAACAATAATTAGTGATGAAAAGCCACCTAAGACCCTATATAATTAAGTTTTATTGAAAAAAATATTTTGAAAATAAAGAATTTATATTTTTTAGTACATATTTTCCTCTTTCTAAATAGGTATTGTTAATTTTAATTAATTTATTAATAGAAAGGTCCTTTAATATTGTAATTGAAATGGTTATGATTTAATTGTGATGTTCTTTAGGGCTAAACATACACAGTTTCCTTTGTTATCCTCTATTTTCGCACGTTCATCATTCGCAAAGCAAAGGAGTAAGGGAGAACCTGTTTGCGCATGCACCGCCACTGGCAAGCATCCCACATCCTTGTTATCCTCGCTCCTACTCCCACTCTCTCTCTCTCTCTCTCCTCTCTTCGGGGCACTTGTTCGGCTCTCGTTTTGTTTTGTAGAGAAAAGCGATACGAGGACGAAAAGGGAATACTTCGTGTTTTCAGGCACAGCAACAGGATTGAATATAACGGGAGGCCAGCCAGCGGAGTGTTATCATTTAGAGCAAAGAGTTTGTCGCATATAAACATTGGGGACTTTATCAGTGGACTCCGCAGCTTGCCAGATTCAGGAGCTTACCAGGGGACTTGAGTGCATCAGCGGCATCAGCTGAGCCAGGGATTAATTGCAACCAGGGTATACACAGTCGCCAACCCTCTCGCATGTGTCTGTATTTGGGAGTCGTGGAGCACCTGGTGGATGTGGTGGCCTACTGCATGTGCCGCGTCCTGGAGCTGTCCCTCTTCACCTGCATGATGGTCTGCGGATCCCTCAAGTCCAAGCTCACCCACGGGCCGTCCAACGAGCTGGAGCAATGACCCGGACACTATGAGAGCTGCTAAAGGATGCGGCGCACAAAAGGATGCAGGAGTGCCGCCAGGAGTGTGTGTGTGTGTGTTGGTATTTGTGTTCGACTTAAATTTAATATAAGCAAACTTTTCTAGTGGCGAATAAATAAATTACGGCTTATTCTATGTGTGTAAACGATTGTCTTTCTTTTTTGCTTTCGTTGTCCTGAAATTGAGCCATAATTCATGATTGCCCACGGCAAGGATTTGCCCCCCGTCCCGTCGTTGGTCTTGTTGCTGTTGTTTACACAGCTCCCTTTATTTGTTTGTGTTGCGGAGTCGTTTATCGTTCTTATTAGCCAGGAATAAGGAACGGAGGCGAAAAAAAGGGGACTTAAAGGGGGTTCCCGGGCCATTTGCATGATGATAAAGTATCGACTTGGGCTTACACACCAGTACTAACCACCGTACACACATGGCAATTGTGTTGTGGCCTTTGTTTCGGCGCCTGCAAATATGCTTCGCTTCTGGCCAGACATTTTATTGCTACCATAGACAGTCCTCCTGCTCCTCCCGCTCCTGGTCCTGCTCCGGTATTTATGTAGTTGTTTACAGCCGCCGGCCTGGAGCATAAATTTATTCAAATTGTACGTGCAAATGGGAGGATATAACGTTTATTACAACCCAACACACCCGCAGCAGGCTCTTAGAATCTGACTTCCGGCTCACAAGTGAAGTTTTGATATTTTTGATAGCTCGATAACTAAATCCCAACTAAATTTACGACCCACCACCCCCCGCTAACCGGGTCATGGAAAAGCAAGCCAAGCAGCGGCTCAAGCCCAGGCAACTGGCAACTAGCAAGAAGCCTGAGAAAGATCTCGTCTTATCAAAAACCGTCGATATCAAAAAGGATCTGGATAAGGCCACAGTCAATAACAAAAAGGATATCAATAAGACACCAGTCGATAACAAACAGGATATCGCCAAGGAAACTGTCTTATCGGTCTTCGACGATAACAAAAAGGATATCGATAAGGCGACCGATCAGCCGATTGAGTACGATTACATGAAGTATCCCTCGTACAAGAAGAAGAAGTTGACCAAGTGCGCCAAGGTGCAGAAAAGCGTTTCCTTCAAGTTGATGGTGGAGCTGGTGACCTTCACGGAAAACTGGAAAGTTAAGATGATCGAGGCCAAGCTGCGCACGGAAGAGGAGCAGGTGGGTTAGCGGAAAGTTACCTTTTCTCACGCAGATAAGAAAGGGAACTTTTAAATATTTTATAATCCATAATAATTAACCCAACTTACGAACCCGCAGCACAAAAGCCCCCTGAAGCGGCGTAACTTTTGAAGATTTTCGACTGGGGAAAGTTGTTCAAGTTTCCTAAATTCATGTTGTTCATAATTGTAACCAAAATATACAAGTCTTTAGTCAAGTAAATTTCAGACCTGGCTCTAATTAATCCTAATTATATTATATGCAGGAGGAGCTTCTTAATTTGTTTCTAATAATAAACGTAATCGTTTTTAATGCATAATACTACAAATTTTGGCTCAAACATTTAAAATGCTTGAATTTTGAATACAGGCAAAGCCTAAGGGCGCTTTTTGGACTCCTAGCCGCTATCCTCTTCACCCAATCCCGTACACTTCAGCTGGTTGATGATGTTGCAGATGACGTATTCATCGGTGTCCGTTCCCCCGAACTCGGCGGTCTTGATGCCGTCGCACATGGTGCGCTTCATCTCGGCATACAGAGCATTGGCACACTCTTGCTGGTCCAGACCCTCGAAGAGGTCCACGATAGTGTGTATGATGCCGTAGGCACTGAGATTCGAGTAGTTGGTCAGCGATAGCTTCGTCTGCAGCGGCTTGAACACGGCATGATGGTCTCCCCTCTCAATGGCGCTGAAGAGATTGGCTCCGCCACAGACCCCGCTGCAGATGGTCGCCAGGAAGGTGGCATAGCGGTCGCTGGCGAAAAGACAGTCGAAGTAGGCGGGATCCGTGACCAGCCGGCTGATGCACTCCTCCACCTCCATTAGCTCCAGATCCAGGACGTCCATGTACTCGCAGTGGATGTCCTTGGCGTCCGCCACCATGGCCCCGTCGTTCAGAGGCCACTCCACGGCCTTGTTGACCAGCGTGACTCGCTTCCTGCCGGCCTTCGCAGCCGCTTTAAAGGCATGCTTCAGGTACTTCCGGTTTCCCTGCTGGGTGACCACGGACAAGGCCTCCACCACCCCCTTTACCGGCGAGTACTCCATCTCATAGTAGTTGCCCATGT
>VNJO01011452.1:0-24997 GCA_008042535.1 Drosophila tani | reverse complement strand
ATATACAAATATTAAATAAGAATCGTTTGCCCTTATATAATTTAACGTAATCTGCCTAAGTGCTTTTCTGAAATTTTTGAATAAGTTTGCCGCATATCGATCAGTTTCGGAATAATTTAACGTAAACAAAATATCCATTTCTTTTTCTATTTGATAATCTCGTACTGACACACGATCATATAGAGAGTCGTTTGGCGTGAAGAACGCTTAGTTTTAACGTTCTAGTGTTAGGATTTGTTGTATTAAGAACCATGAACCATATTGTCGTATTTGCATTATTAAATGAAGTTTAAGATGAATTAATTTGTGATCTTTTGAGGGCACCTTAGAGGATGTAGCGCAGCGGTTGTTTTAAGGGTGGAGTCTAATGAGACTTCACAGGTAGGGTGGGTATAGAAGGTGGCAAATAACATCTGGGCCTCCGTCTTCGATAGGTACAGTCTCTCGTCCGAATCTTAGCCGATAGGCTAATAATCCTTATCGTTACCGTCTCTCTGTCTACTATTGCTAGTTCTGTGACACTCTTGTTTCATCTTAACACAAAACCACACCCATCTCCCTGAGCAGGCCGGTCAAAGCGTAGACAGAGGTGTTAGGGTGGACAACGCTCATAGAGTGTGTTCGTTAAAATGTATAGCAGATATCATTATAATTATAGGCCCTTTTCCTTTTTGACTTACAGTACTTTTTGTCCACAATTGTTGAGCTGAAGGAGTCGCTTCTGGTTTCCGTTAATTTCTGGTTTTTAACTTCAGGAATGGTAAATATTTATAAATGTATATATATATAATGATATGCTATACTCTATAGAAATAAGGTATACTCTAGGAATCAATCGAAATAGAAGCGTTACTTAATACTATTTAATACAATGCGAAATAATAATAATTACTTCAACAACTTCATTTTGAATTACTTTTCGTTGGTTGACTTCATTTAATTACTTTTATTTTACTGAATATTGATATCAAGTTAAGGGACTAACTCGAATAGTTATCGCATCTCATGGTCCCTCTCTGCACAGGTGACAACTGTACACGAAAGTAGTGCTAGTAATATGCCTCAAATATTTCTTAATCAGAATATATTGCAAGTTGAATGAGCGCCTTACGCAGCTCGCCATAGGTAGTGTGAACAAAATTATTGTGTCACGATCAACGGGTCCCAGCGTTTGCTTCACCACTCGTATTTTGTGTCCTAGAGCAGCAAACGAAATTAGATCCGCTGCAGAAATATATTGAGACCGGGGCTTACTGGTTTCCAATTTCTTAGCCACCACTGATTTACTCGTGTGGAGCGCTACAATCTCTTTGTTAATGATGGGCTTGAACATATTGAAGGGCCCGAGATTAGAGCAATATACGATTGCTTCGAGTATCTATACTATATCCGTCTGCTTCTTCCCTTGAACCTAGCCATTAGAGATGGAGAACTATCGATGGCACTATCGACACTATCGATGGTTTGGTGCTATCGAGCCTCCATCGATGGCAGCCCTGCACTATCGATAGTTTTGCAAGACGCTGCACAATTAAAAAAAAATCATATTTATATTTGAAAGTGGAAAAAAAACCTATAGCATGGATAAGTTTCTAATAGTGGAAAAAGGTAAAATCAATTGTATTTTTAATTGAATAATCGAAAATAGATTAAATTAAATGTTTTATTACTTTGTATAACACCAATAAGCTACAAATGAAATGCATTTTTATTTTATAGTATTCCCACATACAATAAAGTTTTGTTTAAATTTCATTTAATAGTTTTTTTTACATTTAACAGTTAAAACATGACATTATCGATAGTACTATCGACACTATCGATGGTACCGACTATCGATAGTTCTCCACCTCTACTGATAAGACGCGATAGCGATCGGGTGCCCTAGTCTAAGCATTAACTTTTATGGCTTTGTTTAGCGCTCAATGTTTTTACTCGTTCTCTTTTACATCTGATGTTTTATCCAAATTCGGTCGCTACAGTTTACACTTTATTTTTTTATTCAACTGTACTTTGAGGAAAATGCTTAAATACATCACCTAAATTTCGATACAATCTGCATTTAGTAGCTGGGTCGCCAGGGGGGACATTCAAAGTAAAAGTGACGTCGCTGTGGCTGCTGCTGCTGGCGCTGCTGTTGGCGCTGCGCCGACCTCAGCTGCGACGGCGACTGTGATTGTGATGACTGCTTGGATTCGTCGCGTCGCTGCAGCAAAGAAGACGCCGAGCGGTTGACCGCTTCGCTGCGAAAGCCAAGCAGTGAACTACTGTTACGGCTGCCGTGGTCGTTGCGCGAGTGCTGATGCTGCGTCAGAGCCAAAAGCCGTTTTGTTGTTGCTCCTTCCGCACCCCTTCGCACTCCTAGTCTTCTTCCCTCTCCTCCTTTTACTCTCGTTTTCGATGTTTCAGCTGATGATGCCGCAGTTGCAGCTCCTGCCACCGCTCTCTTTTCGCCTGTTGTAGCACTTGCCTGTGCTGCACTTATTGGCTTCGTCTTCTGCGTCAACGCTGGCTCCGCAGCCGACGTCGCCGTCGTCCGCGTTCCGACCACTGTTAAGGGTGTTGCTACTGGAGCTGCTGCAATGCAAGGGCGTTAGCAGAGCGCTTAACATTTTTAACAAGGGATTTAATGTAAATGTAAAAAATGGCTTAGATACTCTGTTGGGAATCTAGTATTATTTATTAATAGTTAAAACTATATCCGAATGTATAAAAAAACATATCCCTGAAATTTTCTCAGGTTCTCGCAGTTTTAGATACAAATTTTAACACATGTATGTATGTATGTATGTATGCCCTGCAGTACCTGTCATCAACGTTTCATCAACAAACCATCAAAAAAACTTCGTTGGTGTTGATGAATCATCAATGAAATTCCATGCAAACTACTGATGAAATTAACATGGTCATATTCCAGGCTGTCATCAGTGACGAATTCATCAATGATTCATCAACATTTCATCGATGATTCATCAACATTTCATCGATGATTCATCAACAATTTCATTAACATTTTATCAACATTTGATCAACTTTTCATCAATAATTCAACATTTCATCAACCGCTCATAAATATTTCATCATCATGAAATCATCAACATAATTTTTGATGAGAGAAATTGAGCGAGAGAGAATTGAGAGCGAGAGAGTCGGTTTTGACACGATTGAATGAAAGCGTTGGTTCGGTCGAAGCCAAGGTCAGCATATTGATGAAACGTTGATGACAACGACCTATTGATGACAACTGGTACTGCGGGGTGTATTTGTATTACGCTCACAATTAGTGCACGTATGTATATAAAATTATTCGGTATTTTTTATAAAAAAAAATTGTTTCTTAACAGAATTAAACACTTCTTTCCAATAAAATATATTGAAGGGATAATTAAAATAAATCCGACCAACATAATTATTCCCGGTATTCGAAGGGCACAAGCAAATACACTGAGGAAAAAAACCGTTCTTTTCGTTCTCGAATATGGTATTTTTCTTCTCGAAAGTAGGCCAATAACAAAAATACCAGAATCAATGAGAAGAATTTTCGCTCTGAGAACCGTTTTTCGAGAATAATTATTATTAATTTAAGGAGAGGTCATCTCGTTTTCAAGAACGAATCGTTCTCGATAAATATTAATATTTAAAAAAAATTAAATATAAAGTATATATATTTTTGATCAGCATCACCAGCCGAGTCGATTTAGCCATGCCCGTCTGTCCGTGTGAAACAACAGATCTCAGAGACTATAAGAGCAAGAGCTACCAAATTTGGTGACAACATTGGAATCTGTCCGCCCCCGAAAATCATATAAAACGGTATATAAGCTATAGTCGTGATTTCCAGCTTAAAGTAAATAGATATAATAAATAAGCAGGCATTCGCGGTCGTGTTCTGAAAATTTGAGTAAAATCGGATGGTAAACATGAAAGTTATTAAACAATAAAGTTTCTGTGTATGCTTATTCTTCTTCTCTCTCTCAGAAGCTAAGAACTCAGACACTCGAAAAGGGTTCCGCAGCATTGAGTCAAAACAAGAGGTCAATAGTCACCCTCTCGCTCTATCGCACTGCTCAGTATTACTTCCCGGGTGTCTGAGCACACAGCTTTTGAGAGAGTCAATGCGTGTTGCGCAATATGTCCCTAGCAACATTTGTCTTTTTTGGATGTTGCTCAACATGTTTCTAACAACTTTTGTCTTCATTTCTCAACATTTTCTTTTTTTTACCGGGTATCTCACAGTCGGTCACACTCGACTGTAGCTTTCCAACTTGTTTAAGTTTATGAAGGGAAACACCGACTTAATTTCACATTTTTCCCGTAATTTATTTCGTAAAATCTGATATGAAATGTTAGTTTGTATGCATATAAACCTATTATGTAAATTTTAATTGTAAAAAAAAAAAATTCTCCATTTTTCTGAGTGTACCAACATAACGACGAGCTGGCTCAGGGCTATCCAAGCCTGAGAGACAGAGCTCTAGAGCCAGCCGCTCCACTATAGTCTAGCCGACCAATTTTCTTGCCCAAAACTCAATATTTAAAAGGAAACAAGATTTTGGCATCCTTTGATAGGAAATAGTGTGACCATCTATGCTCTGTACATGAAATTCCCATAGATGGGGCCACAGTGGCGCAAACAGCTGTTGAGGTCAACTGTTTGTAACTGAAAGGACAAACAAAGTAAAACTACGCATATAATCGCAACTTAAACATTCCCAAAAACTGAAAAATAAAGATAAACTGATCAAGTTTTTAATAGAATTTGAATCAGTGGAATGAATGATAGAATTTGTACTTCGTGTATTGTAATGTGAAATGACAGATGTCGTTGTGATGTTTTTGTAATTTGATGTTAAACTGTGTCGTCCACAATGAGCAAATTTGAGCTTAAATCTCATGTATATATCACCACGCCAACACTGCAATTGTATAAGTAAAAAATTAACGATCTATGTATGTGAAAAAAGATAGCTAACATTTTTCTGTAATATGTCATAAAAAAAGCTATGACGAAAAAATAGGTATTTAACTCTGAAAAGAGTAGATTTAGCCACACATTTAGAATTTGACTGCAGTGATTCTTCTCTTTTCTTTTGTGCGTATTGTGCGTGTGCGAGCAGAGCGCTTAGCTCGCGTGCTTGACAGTCCGTGGTTCGAGTCCCAGTCGAACCGTAAAAGTGTGTGAATACTTATTTTTAATAGAATTTATATAGTAATATACATACAATTTAACTTTACATATTACATTTATATACATACAATTTAACTTTACATATTACATTTACATATATGCATACTATTTAAAATTACATTTTAGATATCACATAAAAAATTACAGTAGTAATGTAAAATGAAGTCTGTGTTTTCCATAAGCTCAAGAAAAGGTTCAAATTGTTAAAAAAAACATTATTTTTATCGATAATGGGTCGTTTTTGAAAACGATATGACTTCGTCTTAAATTAAGCTACAGTCGAGTGTGACCGACTGTGAGATTCCCGGAACCAAAAACATTGTTGGTAAAATTAAGTAGCACATCAATATGGAAAAAAGAAATTTTGCCAAATGAAGAAAAATGTTCCTAGAAACATGTTGAGCAACTCACAACACGCATAGAAGAAAAAGAAGCATACACAGAAACTTTGTTGATTAATAACTTCCATAATACATTTTCAGAAAACGTCTGCAAAAACCTATCTAATTATTCAATCTATTTACTTTAGAGCGAAAATTACGACTATAGCTTGTATAAAGTTGTTGGTGATTTTCGAGGGGGTAGTAGGAGTGGCCAAATTTGAAAACAAACTTGATCTTGGAACGGATTAGAATGCTGTCCCCAAATTTAGTGCCTCTAGCTCTTGTAGTCTCTGAGATCTGTTGACCAACACGGACAGACGGACATGGCTGGTGATGCTGATTAACTACAAGTATACTCGCATATATACTTAATGAGGTCGGAGATGCCTTCTTCTGCATGTTACATACATTCTCGGTTAACACTGACCTATAATACCCTTGTACCCCATTGGTACCGGGTATAAGAAGTGACTTGGAATAGCCTCTTACCGACTGCTTTTCCTTCCATCGTTGGTTTTGCCCATTCTTCCGTCAAGAGTGCCCCATTCCGTCCAGCTCGATTAGCTGCAGTGCAAACAAAGGGACGGATCGCCCGACTTGTCGTCGGAATCGGTCCGCAGCGCCTCTGCGGCCTCCATAGTTGGGTGGGTCGTACATCCTCCGCTTGGGACTGCTGGTTAGAGAGCGAACTCAACTCCAAGCTCGGGCTTGGCTTCGGTTTTGGTTTGGGCTTCTGCAGAGGCTGCGCCTGCTGGTGAAGGATCTCTGCCTTTTGCATTTGCTGTTGGGTGCGGAAGGCACGCTTATATGCCGACACCTATGGAACATAGGAAAATTACAGGTTACAATATGCTATTAACTAGGGGAACATACGGCCATCGCGAAATATACTCGCCTGGTAAGGCTCATAAAGAGTACAAATACTAAATATGGATATGCACAGCGAAAATTATGGCTTTCTATAATTAAGAAAACCGCGTTGTCAAATACGTACTCCTCTCATTTTAAATACGGTTGTTTTAAAAATACCTAGTTGAAGTATTTTTTATTCACTTTCAGAACAAAATAACTCAATTATTTTATTATTTTATTCAAGTGATAGTTACAAAGGTTTCTTTTTGTGAACATCACCAACCTATTGAGGTCTCAAACTGAACTTAACTTCCAGATCTGATTTTTTTAACGATGTTGAATTGAAATAGAAATCTTGTGATTTTGGCGAGCCAAACTTTGATTGACTTTGGACTTGACAACATTTTTATTGGATGAGGCATTGCTCATATTGTTTAGTCTACCGTTTAGTGTTTCACCGTGGGACTTTAGCTTGGGGACTTTCCACTAGCCTTTAATTGTGAGCTCCTGTTGCAGTTGGATTTGACAGTTAGCAAAAGTTAATTTTAATGTGGGGTTTTTATGGTATATGTGGTATATGGTGGATGTATACAGAGTCTTAGGGACTATGGATATGTTACTGGGACTGTGGATACGTCACTAAATACATTATGGGGTCAGAGAAGCCTCCTTCACTGCGTGGGTATCAAAATATCGCCTGCGCCTGGGATCGAACCCTCGACCCGGTCGGCTACACACAGCTTGTATTTCTATTTAGACTGAATATGTTTCATATTAATTTTTCAAGTGAATATGACCATATTGAATTTCAATATGTTCTTGCTTGATTTAAATACGTTATCATATTAGATTGAAATATGTTTCACATTAACAAGTATTCAAACTAATCACGTTTCTTATTTCATTTTAAATACGTTTCAAAATTTAATTAAATACGTTTCATATTTAAGTCGACTTCATTTTCATATATAATTTAAATGTCTCCAATAATCAAATTAAGTACATTTTATTATTAAATTAAATACACTTTATATTTGAATTAATTAATTTTCGTATTTAATTTAAATAATGTCTATATTCAAATTAAATGCAATTTACATTTAATTTAAACGTGGTTCATATTTTAATTAAATATATTTTATATTCATTCATATTCATATTTCATATATGAAAACATCAAAAAACTTTAAGAACAATATTAATCTGCGTGCAACGGATTAAAATGCTACCACCAAATTCGGTGGCTCTAGCTTTTATAGTCTGAGACCTGTTTACCAACACGGGCAGACGGACATGCAAAAGTCAACTCGGCTAGTGATGCTGTTCAAGAATATATACAGCTTCTGCCTGTTACAAAACATTCTCGGTTGGCACTAACTTATAATACCCTTGTTACCTATGGGTACCGGGTATAAAAATCAACCTGATCTGTGTAAAAAATGGAATTGTTACATAAGCAGCATACCTGCGAAGCACTCGCCACAAGCAGGTGATTGATTCCATTGCGATGGGCGGACTGCTTTTCCGGTTGTAATGACGGAACAGCAATGGCTCTGGAGCCGTGCTCCCAGTTCTGCTTGTCCAGATTTTTCTCCCAATGCTCCGGGTTCTTTTCCGCTATCTCTAACATTGTCTGCTGTTTGCGGTGATTTTTATTGGGCGGACTCCCAGCCGACAGGTCGTTGTGAGGTGCCTGAAAGAAGGCCCGATGGCTGGAGCGGCTTACCTGGTTGGAGGTCAGGTTGGACACCCTCGGCTCAGCCTTGGGGATCTCCAGCGGCTTCTTCCTGGGCTTGGCCTTGCTCTTGACCTTGGTGAGACAAAGGGAAATTTCCTCAGCAGGGGAATCCATTTGTAGACTACGTTGCTGCAGTTGCACTTGTCGCACGGGAGCGCAAGAAAGACGAGCGGGCTCGTTATGGGCAATATCTGGGCTAGATTTTTCACAAAATGCTCCCGATGCTGTTTCCAAATTATTTTTCGGGGCTTCCTTCAATAACGCATCGATTGAGGATCGACGGGAGTCTAAATTGGCTGTTGAAGATCCTCGCGAATTGTTGACTATTGATGTTCCCCAAGTTGAGTCATTGTTTACACCAGAATTTAAACTTTGCTTTGGAGTAGCAGTAGACTTTCTGAATTCTCTTGTCATTGGCTTTGAATTGGCTGCTAATACCGCAATGGTTTCATTTATTGGCCGTGAGCTTTCTTGTGTGCTTTCTGTTCTTAAAGACTTGCCTCCTGGAGTTAACCCTCTATGGGGTGGCAATATCTTTGCTGATGTACCATTTGTGTTAGTGGCCATGAGCGGCAATGAGGATCCAAGATTGGAAACCAAATTAGGCACAGAAGTTGCTAATGAAAAAATAATGCGTCCAGCGGAAATAGAGATAATGTGTTGATACTTACCTGAACTGGTTCCCACTGTGTTTCTCCAAGCTGATATCGAAGTGCGCGAGCTGCTATATAAACTGGATCCCCGAGTGTTTCGTGGGATTCCCAGTGGACCATGCGGTGGCGCGTGGTCTTGCTCCACGGTAGGCAGTGACAGGGGCAGGGAACCTCTAGGCGCCTTCAGGCTACGCCTCCTTTGTCTGTGATTCGCATGCAGGACATTGTGGAAGCAGAGCGGTCGCGGTCGCTGTGGAATCTTCGTCTGCTGTTCCTCCTGGCCAAGATTTGTGGCATTCTGCATTGGGTTATCGGTTCTGCTAAAGCTGGAGCTGGTACTGCCTCCCTCGGGTACTCTGTGTACCTGTGGGGCACCACTCTGTTGACGGCGATTGAAGGCGTAACTGGTCACCGGCCCATCGGGGAACTGGATGTACTCGAACTGCTTGATGCGATCACCTAGAAATAACCAATTCCATTTGAGCGTTAATAACACGTGCTGTGTCTATGGCTTAGATGTGGGTGCATTGGTTTGTTAATTTAGAAGTCATGGGCTCTTATTTAAGTACGTCGAAACTCCTACCTAGAGTGTGAAAGCGGAAGGGCATCTTCGACGGGAGACGGGCCACACCGCCTAGGCTTCCCTTAGCGCTTCTGTTTGTGTTTCCACCAGTCATCAGGTGGCCCAACTCCGCACTAGTTCGTCGCCTTTTGACCGCATGATCGATCACCGAAATGCGGCGCTTTAACGCCTCGTCCACAGTGATCAAGGAGTCAGCCTCTCCGCTGGGTCTTAATGCGGCATTCGCCAGTGTAGATTTCTCGATGGCCTTCATGTGGTGCTGGCGGCTCGGTTGCATTTGGCGCATATTGGAGTCGCCCATGCTCTGGCCCGAGAGCGGTGGCAGGCTCAGGGATCGTGCACTAATTAGTTTCATGTCCATGCCCAGCTGGTGACCGTTACCCACATCGATTTCCCTGCAGCTTCGTCGTCCCATCCTCTTCCGCTCCCTCTTCGCAGTCGCAGTTTCCCGGGTTCTACGCAGGCAGCGCGGTAACTTGTCCATCAGGATCCCGCCCTGGGAGCGCTCACTGCTGGAAGAGCTGCTGTCACCCAGCGGCGACTGCTCAAAGACCCAGTACTGATGGGCGTCATTGGACGGACTGTCCATTTTCGCACCGCCCACCGAGAAGGACATCGAACGTCGCCGCCTCGCCTGCATCACCGTGTGAAGCAGCTGGCCGGGTGTGATGCTGGCCGCATGGTCCGCCTGCAGTCGATGGTTGCGCGGATAGTCGTCAACAGTACTAGACTCTGTCGCCGCTGTCTTCACCTTCCTCAACGAACTCACATTCTCCTCAAGCCGTAGTGAGCGAAGGTGTCTGTTGTCTGCAAGAGAAAGAAACAACAGAGAGACAGAGAGAGAGAGAGAAAGAAAATAAATCATATTGGAAACAAGAAAGGAAGCTAACTTCGGTAAGCCGAAGTTTATATTTGGCTCGATCGCTCCTAAGGCAGCTATAAGATTTACTGGTCCGTCACAAGAAGCTAGCTCCAAGGAGCCGAGGATTGTATACCCTTGCCGTTTTCAATAAGACATAGTCGACTGATAAAATTAAACTATTCATTTTCAAAAAACCTACATATACGAGTATATGTATGTACATATTACCAATACTATATAATACAAAGATGTTGCATCTCATACAAGAACTTTTTCGTTTTCGTTTCAAGTTTTAGGGAGGGGGCGCGAAACTCTTAAAAAAAGAACACGACGAACTACTTCTTTCGGTTCTCGTCTTCGGCTTTTTGATTCGTCGATTTCTTTAATCCTGAATTCGATAACGGAAAATTTCTATTGCTTGGAGCACTGTATACCCTTTATAACAGTAGAAGGGTTTCATGAAAAGTGAAAAAAGGAGAAATGTCACAGTTCCCATTTGGTTTATTATGTATGTATGTATGTTAGCGATCACAATTCACGAAATACATTTACATAAAGTTACATACATTTACATAAAGTTCTTTCACAAAATAGGCTGTGACATTGATGAACTCAATATTGTAAGTATTTTTAAATTCTAATATTACTAAATGAAATGAATAAACAATAAAGGAATTTTATATATACTAGACCACTTCTTTAAATAACTGCATTAAAATTTTGTTGTAATCTCATATAGTTTATGCACCCAGAAAAATGGTTGACTAATTTAAAAGTAACGCATTACCTAAAATCGCAAACATTTAGGTAATACGTTACCTAAAAACCCAAAAAAAAAGACTTTTTTTTAATATTTAGGGAATGTATAGACTTAATTTTTAAATTCTCAATTTATAAATTTAAGTACCAGTCGGTCTCAGGTTTTCTATTTCTATTTCAACAACTCTGGTATGGAGTGGCTGTTGGCGGCCAACTCTTGGCAATATTCGCGCTACGACAGAAGTAGCAAAGATCTACGGCAACAGTATAAAACCAGTAGAAAAGCTACATTCAAGTGTGACCGACTGTGAGATACCCGGTACCCAAAGCATTGTGGGTGAAATTACATAGCACATTGAAATGGAAATGGAAAAAAGAAAATGTAGACAATTGAAGACAAATGTTGCAAGAAACATGTTGAGCAACACGCATTGGCTGTCTTAACAGAGAAGGAGAAGCATACACGGAAACTTTATTGTTTTATAACTTCGATGTTTATCATCCGATTTTACTCAATCGTCCGTGAATGCCTATAGGTATAAATAAGCATTCTTATTTATATTATCTATTTACTTTAAGCAAAAGAACACGACTATAGCTTATATAACGTCTTTTATGATTTCCGTTGGCGGAAGTGGGCGTTGTCACATTTTAAAACAAACTTAATCTGCCTGCAACAGATTCGAAAGTTGTCACCAAATTGTAACTCTAGCTCTTATACATAGTCTCGGAGATCTGTTTACCAACACGGACGGAGAAGATTATACTATATATACGTTGTCGGGTCGGAGAGGCCTCCTTCTGCCTATTATACCCGGTACCCATAGGGTACAAGGGTATTATAAGTTGGAGCCAACAGGGAATGTATGTAACAGGCAGAAGGAGAAATCTCCGACCCTATAAAATATATATATATGATTTTTTATCAACGTCACCAGCCGAGTTGAATTAGCCATGTCCGTCTGTCCGTCTGTGTGAACAACTGATCTCAGAGACTATAAGAGATAAAGTTACCAAATTTGGTGATAACATTGAAATGTTTTTTTTTTTTACGCCCCCGAAAATCGTAATTTTTTGCTTAAAGTAAATAGATAAATCAAATCAGTTATTATTCGTGTAAGTGTTCTGTTAATTTGAGTAAAATGGGATGATTGACATGGAAGTTATTAAACGATAAAGTTTCTGCGTATGTTTTTCTTCTTCTATGTTGATGGCGCACTAGCGTGTTGCTCAACATGTCCCTAGCAACATTAGTCTTTTTTGGGTGTTGCTCGACATACATAGTTCTAGTTACATTTGTCTACATTTGCCAATTTTTTTGTATTTTTTCCATAATATAATTAATCAGGTAGATACAGTTTGGTGGAAAGGGTCAAATAATAGATTTTCTAGAATCAAACTTTTGAGTTTAATATGGTTTAGACTGAATTGACATAATTAACACCACCTGTTTAGTTTGCAGCTTGACCAACTATTTTTGGGAGCGTCGCGATCAGTAGGCTGCATGGTCTAACGATTTATACACACTTTTTCATGTACTTGTACATACCATATATAAAGTATATTACATGATTTTTTGGGGTGGTGAGTTGCGGAAGCCTTTGTTTTACACTTGTGAACATAAAATCGGATTCGGTAGTTTCGGCTTTGGGCAAGTTGGTAAATTTTCAATCAGTTCGTAACCAAGCCCTTAAGTCTGTGTTGCAGATCTTAGGAGAGATTTGCAGGCGAGGAAAACTAAAATTTATCTCAAAAAGTCCTGGAACAAAGGAGCAATCAAGGTGTTTGTTATCCACCTTATTTTGGCGTTAGACAGTTGCAAACGCAAGAAACGCAATTATGTGTCAATTCCTTGAGTAAGTCGCATGTTGTTTCTCGCTGCACCAGGAACAAGAGCTGCCAGGTTTAGGGTCAGCACCATTATATATTGCTGCATTTCCCGGTTCCGGCTCAGAACCAGCCTTCGAACCACGTAGAATCCCATCGTTCCCGGCCTCCGATCCCGCAGCATCTATGGAAACAGACTCTACACACATGCAGTCAACGTCGGAGGAGAATCCACGCATCTTACAGATTTCATTCAGCAACTTCGTCCAATCTTTCCTCGAGAAATGTACTTTTCGCTACTGCTCATTTTATGGTACGAAACCCGATCAACGGCAAAGCAGTCATAAACGCTCGTCGATCAAGGATCTGAGGCAACCATAGTATCCGAACACGTTGTTAAGCATCCATTTTTGGTGTAGGTCAACGGGGCGGTCGTCGTTGCAAGTATACAGTCAATTTGAAATCAACAGTATTATTAATCCCCATATTTCTTTAGATGTTAATTCTGCATATGTAACATTTTCGCCCCAGTCACAGTTTTTCGCCGCAGCGATGGAATCACATCCAAAGACTCCCGTTGGCAGATCCAAACTATTACCGATCTAAACGAGTTGATCTCATCTTGGGAGTGGACCTGTTGCGCAAATCATGCTGCCAGATACGAAGATTGGATTGCCCGACTAGCCCATAGCTCAAAATACTCGTTTTAAATGGATACTATATGGATGAGCAGAAATAATTGGGAAGTCAACTGAATTTCGCTGTCATCGAGTAACTTTGGTCAGCGAATCATTGCTCAAGCGTTTTTGCGAAGTCGAGTCATTTCCTGATCGTTCTATAGAGACGGATGAGGATTTCTAGTGTGAAACATTTTTACTGAAAACTCACGTGCGTCGATCGAATGGCGGCTGCGCGGTACGATTGCCCTTTTATTTGGATCCCGAATGGTTTTAGGGAGATCTTATCAAAGCGGTGGAACAAATATGTGAAGGAAATCGAAGAGTACTTTTCACTTAAGCAAATAGCGCACTGTGGGCAGTGAATCCGGCCTAGTGAAGCGCACATCCACGAATAGCCATGTAGCTTCATGCATACTCCCGCACCATGCGGTATTCAAGGAGGCACTTCATTCGACCAAACAAAGATTCGGATTTAACTCCGCCTCAAGGACTAGTATCGGAAGATCGTTAAAAGACATACTTTGTACCGGACCCACTTTGCAAAACGACATGTCCTAGGTTATACTCAATCGGCGAAAATATGTTTTCGTTTTCACGGCGGATATTCAAAAGATATATCGCTGTATAGATGTTCACCCTGACGATGCCCAATATTAGCGTATTTTAGGGAGGGCGGCGCCCCTGTCGATAATGGAGCCGTCATCGATTATCGACACTAACATTTGAAACGGCTATCAGAGTTATTCAATAGCTAGAGATGATGAGCAGATTTCATTCCCTAAGACGGAGGATGTGCTGATGAACGAAATATATGTAGACGATATTCTCTCCGGAGGACATAGTACAGAAGAGACAGAGGATAAGCGGTCTCGCTATATAAGTTGTCTAGCTACGTTTCAAGACTTTTGCTTTCGATTCCATCAGATTTGTTAAGTTGGGACACTTTAGATCCTATAAAGGCTTTAGGACGCTTTAAGTACCAAATTAACTTTGAGTTACTAGTTAGTTCCAATAAGAGGATGATCTTATCCAGTAGAGCAAGGGTCTTATTGCGCCGTTCATCATCTCGGGGAAGCTAATATTGAAGGAGGTAACCATGGCCAAGACACTGGACTGGACTTGGACGATGCGGTTCCTAAAGATATTGCAGAGCGATGGCGAATATTTCGAGACGGCTTGCTTAGGATCGGCGAGATAAGCATAATCGGTGGTACTCCAGCGGTACTCAAGCTTTACGACCTTTGTCGTAGAGTCGCTTTCGTTTTGGATCATTCTTCGGCAGTTCAGTGGAGACACGTAGGCACTAACGAGAATCCAGCGGACTGCGCTGCAAGAGGTCTCACACCCATCGAGATAAAGAAATTCGACTTGTGGTGGCTAGACCCTGGGTGGCTCGTACTTAATCACAGCTATTGACACTCGACGGATTTCGGACAAATTGGCTGAAGCGAAACCGAACTAAAGGCAAAAGTGGCCAAGGTGCACGTTCACCATGCAGTCCCGCAACCCTCGTTTTCTGACAGATTTTCTACACTCAACCAGGCGTTACGAGTCACAGGCTACATTCAGCGTTTTAAAAACAACACTGTCGGCAAGGGGGAGAGGCGCCTTGGGCCCCTAAGTATTGAGGAGCTCGACTACGCTTTATTAGCTGTCGTGCGAATAGTTCTCAAGCGATTTGTATGCAGTAAAATACTCCAGACCTCCCGAAGCAAGTTATTCAATTTATCGCCGGTCTTGGGAAAGGCATAATGCGGGTGAGGGGACGACTTCGCCATTCTAGATTATCACACTAACGTCGACATCCAATAATTCTGCCAAGCTCTCATCATTTCACACTCGCACTGATTAACGCTATACGATTTTGCATCCTGACAGGAAGGTAAGCAGTTCGAAGGGTTTTACGGAAATGCGTTCGCTGCTTCAGAGCGTGACCAACTTATACGACTCAGCTTATAAGAGTCGTATGCCCTTTCATCGAGTCAACCATTCAACGCAACTGGTGTTGACAAGAAATTAAAGCAGAACGTTTACGAGGCACTAGCTTTCACAAAGGACATATCGTCGTTTTCATTTGTCTTGCAACAAAGGCGGTGCATTTAGAGGGGGTGACAGGTCTCACCGCGGAGCATTTCCTACTGACTCTAGATAGGTTCACGGTACGTCAAGAAATGGTGCAGCACCTTTAAAGTGACAATGGGGAAATTCAAGAAACAATCAATGGAAGTAACTGGAGATATATTCCGTCAAAAATAAATTCTGATGTTGAAGCAACGAGGGTCGAAAGGTAGACTTTGATAAATAAAATTTTTGAAACAAAGGCCTTGAATTTTTATATTCTTATATTACAAAGTGGCCAACGAGTAAAATATTTATGAATATTATAAACAAAAAATACACATTTGTTTATCTGGCATTAACAGATTTTCCAGTTGGCTTAGGTTTTTACGAAGAACACATTGGGTGTTACGATTCGTTAAAAATCTCAAAAGTGGCAATCAACTTCGCTTTTATGAGGAACTTACAGCTAGTGACGCTGCTTTGACGCCGAACAATTTAAATGATGATTCGATTCTACATTAAACTTGTCATGTTTGCACTGAAACAGTAATTTCCAATCTTAGTGAAATATTGGAAGTTAGATGTAGAAACAAGGTCAAAAAAATAATTCCTAACCTATTTTGTAAAAAAATTACGTGCTAAACCACAGATAGCAGTAATGAGACAGTTTCCTAAATGCAAAATTGAACATACAAAAAGATCTTTTCTAAAAGTTGGAATAGATTTCTTAGGTCCTATAGAGGTATTGATAAACAGAAGTCATATAAAACGATATGGAGTAACTATGACAACTCGTGCTGTTCACTTAGAAATAGCTGAGAATTTGTCTTGCAATTCGTTTATGTATGTGTTTCGTCAGTTTTGTTGCCGTCGTGATTAACTTTAAACAAGCAAACAAGGATATTAAGCTGACCATTTACAATTGTTGAGAGACGAAATGACACAAAAAAATTGCAAATGGTTCTTTGATCCCCCATTGTCGCCTCATATGGAAAGAGACTGTGAGAATTGAATTCATAATGAACAGTTGTCCACTTTGGTTTGTGTCATCTAATTTACCAGATGCAAAGCCGCTTACGGCAAAAGGTTTATCAATTGGCCCAAACTCAAGAGAATCTTTCATCGGTGATGTATCAGAAAGAGATTTAAAATTGTTAAACATGGCTTATTAGAGGCTTCTTAGAGCCTGGCTGATATATTTTGGCTTAAGTGGAAAAAAGGGTGTAGGCAATTTATCTTGTTTAGCCGTAAATGGGTCAAAAAGTTTGATAATTTAAAGATGGGGTATATCGTGTTAGTAATGGATGCAGATCTGGCAAGAAATGTTTGGCCAAAGGAGATAATTGTAAAATCATATCCTGCCAAAGACTACACGGTTCGAATGGTTAACGCTAAGATAAAATATGCCGTTTATAAAAGACTCATTGTATTTACCTTACTGTGCAATACTTGGGAGGAGCATGTTGTAGATTTAAGTTCACTTAACTTTAAATTCGGAAAAATCTGTGTTGGCAAGTTTAAAAATAATTTAGTAGTAGCTAAGGAACATTAGGGAAAATTTGATTGGACACATTAGAGAATAAAGATTCGGCGAAAAAACTTGAAAATGTGGCTGCTGTATTTTTCTGATGAATTTAATCTGGTCTTTCGTGCCCAATTATAACAATATAACCACAGGTAAAACCGCAACATGATCCTTAATTTTAATAATAGCGATAAACTTGAAATTTCTAAAATGTATCTGCAAGAGCATATTAACTTCGGCCAGCCCTTATTGGTAAGAGTGAAACAGACTGTATGACAACAAAAATGATCTGTGTATCTGGCAAATCTGATTTCTGACCAGGTTGCACGGACCTCAAATTTGCTAAAATTACCAATAACTTTAATTTTGAAAGTTAACGAACTGCTTAATTGTAAAATTGTTGTCTTCAGAAACCCGATGTTCGGTAATTGGCCACTTTCGGACAAAGGAAGCAGCTCCTTTGCTCGTCTCATGGCCATAGTAAAGGCAAAAAGTGGTCATATCGAGCAAAGGCAAATTGTTTCTGAGTTCTGTATAATTTTTACACATCTTATACTTTGAATTCAGTAAACTTAATTCTTTAAACTGAATCTATGGCTTTTTTAATTAATTGTACTTCGAGTGCCGGTCCGGTATCCCAACTTAAAATATTCGATGTTATTTTAATAAACATTTAAACCATACATAGAAATATTTCTTGTTAATTCAGCTTCCAGAACTTACGCGTACTGTGAGGCATGACTGAGGAGCGGCCAAGTTTGTAATACGACCTGACGGCACTCTCGTAGAGCTCGCTGGTGTTGCGCAGGAACCATGGCTGCATTCGGCCGTTAACTCTGATCAGGCGATTCAGCTGCTCTGGCTTCATTATCTATCCGCAATTAGAGTGTCCACCGCTTTTAGTCTTCGCCAAAGGAATGTGTGCTCGGTGGTTAGTTTGAAATTCGCGCTCGCCTGGTGACAGCAGTTGCAGAACTCGAGCTTGAATAATTTAGCGTTGAAACTTCACCAAAATTGTAAATATTATTTGAATTTATAATTGTATGTCTCTGGGACTACTTATGAACTGTTATTGTATGAATTGGACTGACTAAGGGTGTACTAAAACATGCCGGTTGGTGGAAACTTCAGTCTGTTTGCCTATATGTATTTGCAAAAACAAATATCAGTTACTTCTTAAAAACAGATTAAAAAAAAAATGTCATTCCGAACGGACTTAATTTTGACATAACTACAAAGCCTGACTGGGTTTTTTCCCAACTTAACAAAACCGTTTTTTGCGACTCTATTAAATATATACGTAAGCAGGCGATATATAGAGGAGTTGGCAGTACTGGTTTGCTGGTGAGTTAGCAGCGCCAGTGGTTCCGGAGCAGTAGCAGTGGTTCCGGAGCGGAGTGAGAAGTTGTCGTCAGAGCTGAAGCAGAGCAGTCGTCGTGTGGTGAAATTAAGCAGAAGTAAAGCCGTAGCAGGAGTAAAGCCGTATCAGAAGTAAAGCCGTAGCAGGAGTAAAGCCGTATCAGAAGTAAAGCCGTAGCAGAAAGCCGTTAGCAGTTGCAGAAAGCCGTCAGCACTTGCAGAAAGTCGTCAGCAGTTAAAAAAGCCGCACTCTACAGTTGAAGCCGTCAGCAGTTGCAGAAGCCGTAAACTCGTCGTAGTCCAGTCGTTTTAAAGTCGTCGCTAGCTTACATAAACTTCGTGCTGCCATAAAATCCGCTGTCTATATAACCTTATCATTACTTAAACCTTATTAATACTCAAACATTATAACCTATATTAATAAATGATCCACATATATATCCTTGATCAATATCAACAAATGTGTCGATCTATTAATGTCCGTCTGTCCGTTTCTATGAAAACCATTCTCTCAGTTTTACAGTTACTTGAATGATATTTGCAGATAGTATTCTTTCTATTGCAGGTACACACATAAAAATTGAGAACGATTTTTCCAAGAAAATTTATTTATCGAGAACGATTTGATCTTGAAAACGAGTTGACCTCTCCTTAAATCAATAATAATTATTCTCGAAAAGCGGTCCTCTTCTTGATTCTGGTATTTTGGTTCTTGGCCTACTTTCGAGAAGAAGAATACCATATTCGAGAACAAAAAGAACGGGTTTTCCCTTAGTGTAGTATATATGGCTGTCATAGAAATATTCGGAAAATAAATTTGTCAGGCAGGCTCCGGTTTTCACTTTCACAAGATTCTCTCGTTTTCGTTTTCGAAAACGAAAAATCGGTGCTCCCGTTTTCACTTTCGCAAGACTTTTTCTTTTAAAAAAAACGGGTAAGTTTGTCTTGTCGAAATGAAAAGTAAATGCCTTTTTCTACATCAAATCGGTTCTTAATTGCAAAGGAAAAAAATAGTTGACTTGTTGGTCTGTTGATGTTTATTTTTCACCATCAATCTAGTTCGTATTTATCACTGTGGACGGCAGTTCACGTAGTGACGATGAGCACCGAGACTGTGGTGCGCAAGGAGACTACTATATACAGCCGTAGAATTGAAAATCTGCTAGGATAGTCCGATCAGAACCATTTATTTTTTTATCGAAAGGTATTGTAAACCTCTTTGAAACTGCATACTAAGATTTTTCAAAAACGGATTAGTTTAGAAGAAATGGGAGTGAAAGTGCGAAATTGAAAATTTTGAAAATTGGAGCTGTTGGGGCCGGTGGAGCAAAAAAAATTTTGTCTAGCTTTAAATACGCGTCGAATGACACCTCGATCATCCTGATCCGATACTCCGTTCAAAAGATATTCAATAAACAAAATTTTAACGACCTTTACGAAATGAAAACGTTTGTCCTGTTGTTTGTCTGTCTGTGTGTCTGTCGATTTTTTTGTTTTAGAGTCCTGGAACCACTTTTATTTCGTTAAACAGCTCGAGCTGAACATTTTTTGTTCTACGACTTTTTGGGTTTTCCGCTAGTTTGGCGTGAAAACAGCTAAAAAAGCCAGATTTCTCGAGCCCATAACTTCTAAACGACTAAAGCTACAGAAACGTGCTATATGTCGTTTGAAAGGTAATTTGAAATGGTAATAGCTTTGCCTTGACATAATTTATCTAAATATAATATTTAACATTCGACGTCAAGACTTCGTTGTGATTAGACGTGCTTTTGGCATCGCTCCGCAAATAAGCGCAAAACCCAAATCATTTTTCGAAAAACAAACAAGAAAGCAAAACAAAACACCGAAAATAAACAAAAACAATTCTGCACATAAACCGTTACACCAACAACTGACCAGTGGGGCTGCAGGTAGCCCGAGGAATCTGCAATGAATCGACCGCCGGACCTCAACTATAATGCACAGTGCAACCAGACCCATGTTTTGGAACCGAAATTTATGGTAATTACTAGAACCGACAATAATAATTTCGAGACCGTATCACCATTTGTGATCAAAAAAGTCATAGACTTTACATGTGGAAGCGAAGTAGTATCTTGCCAAAGAACCCGTGCTGGAACACTATTAGTGAAAACCAAGAGCGCGTATCAAGCAATGAGATTAACCAATCTGAAGACATTCCACGATTTCCCTGTAAGCGTATCTGAACACAGCAGTTTAAACAACACCCAAGGAATCATTTATTCAAATGACTTAAGAGGCATTCAGGAAGACGAAATACTAAGAGAACTCGCATCTCAGAAAGTCACCAAAGTGGAAAAGATCCTTAAGTTCATAGACAATAAACCAACTGAAACCGGTCTTATAAAGTTTACTTTTGCTACCACATCCCTACCAACAACGTTACAAATCGGCTATGAGAGGGTCAAGGTTCGACCCTATATCCCCTTGCCTCTAAAATGCCGTAATTGCCACCGAATCGGACACATCACGAAAGCCTGTAAAAGCCAAAAACTCTGCTCTAACTGCTCAGCCATAGAACACACCGCCGACAATGAACAATGCACAAACAACAAATTCTGTATAAATTGCAGAAATGATGTTAACGACCAACACAACCACAGCCCACTAGACAAAACATGCCCAGCTTTCCTCAAGCAAAAAGAGATTACGGCTATAAAAGTCACCGAAAAAGTAGATTTCAAAGAAGCCATCAAAATATACCATTCGCGCCATATCCACCAACCCACTGCTTACTCAAAGATAGCCGCAATTGAAAAGACCACCAAAACACAAAGCCAAACTAAACAAAATGCCGAAACCCAAAAAACAAATCCCCTGCAAGACCATCAGCGACGCATACAGGACTTCAACGACCTAATCCGTACCACAACATCGAAGACACCTCACCTACCAGTAACCGAAAGCGACGACGACGTAGAAATGGAAATCCAACGCATCACTGCTCACACCTCCAAGATGACCAAAAACCCCGTGCAGGAATCTGACCGTAAGCTAAGAAGTCAAAATAAAGAAAAATCTGTGATGTCCAAGCCTCTTAAAGCCAAAGATAAGACCGAAAAATCCTCCATTAACGCCAAAAATCTAATAAATCAAAGTAGTCAATAGATTCTTAGATAAACTCACTTACTATTTAAATGACCTTGCGTATTATACAATGGAACTGCAACGGCTACATTAACAACTATGTACATTTACAACTTATTCTAAAAACATACTTGCCCAAAGTAATTTGTCTACAAGAAACCCACCTCCACTCCATTCACAACATCCCAATCCCAATTAACTTCTCACTAATAGAAAAAAACACAGCAAATAACTCACATGGAGGAGTAGCAATGCTCATCCACAACTCAATACAATATGATACCCTCACAGCGAATCATGACTTCGATGCAGTAGGCATAGTTCTACATTCAAAGTTAAAAGTTCGGCTAACTTCCAGATAAATAACTTCCAGATAACTTAATTAACATGTTCGGAAACCCGAATCAAAACACAATTATTACTGGAGACTTTAACAGCTGGCATCAAAGCTGGGGTTCTCCAAAAAACAATAGAAAAGGAAATATCATCTTCAAATACATAACCCAATCCAACTTGGTTACTATAAATGACGGATCCCCAACACACTTTTCAACCCATAACTCACTAACACATGTCGATCTCACCATTATGACTCCAAATCTGCTTACCCACTCGAAATGGAATACCGATCAAGACCTCTTCGGAAGTGACCACTTTCCAATGCACATAACTTTATTTGATGATGCATCGTATCATGAAAACAAAAGTCAACCTAAATTCAAACTTGATTCCGCTAACTGGCCACTCTTCACGGCTTTAACGGAAAGGTACCATGTGGAAAGATCAAGAAGCAACAATATCAACCAAGAAGCAGCAATTATCACTAAAGTTATAAGGCAAAGCGCGAATATTGCAATTCCTCAATCGAATCCCTTATTCAACAAAAAGAAAACAGTCCCCTGGTGGAATAAAGAACTTGAAAAGCTAAAAACTACAAAGAATAAAGCATGGAACAAACTAAAGCGAAATATCAATGTCGAGAACATAATAAATTTTAAAAAATCCAAGGCGATATTCAGAAGAGCAAACGAAGAAGACCTCCCTACAAATTTTTACCTCGGAAATTAGCCCAGATTCAACTCCCACAAAAATGTGGTCAAACATTAACACGTTTTGTTGCAGAAAACTCAAACATAATATTCACTGCATTTCACTTCCCAACGACCCATCCCAAAACATAACTAACAAAAATGATATTGCAAGAGCCTTCGCAGAACACTGGTCAGATGTATCAGGTGACCATAACTTCAGCACGGCGTTTCAGCAAAAAAAATCTCAGGTAGAATCCTCGATCACCCCTTTGGATCCCTCCAAAGAAGCACACGAGATAGAAAAGGACATAAACTATATAGAGTTTAAAACCGCAATAAATACATTAAAAGGAAAGACCCCAGGACGTGACAGAATATCGTACCCAATGCTTAAGAACCTTCCATACCCCGTAACTCACAGACTGATTACCCTATACAACAACATCCTCAATAGCCATATACCACAACACTTTAAAAACAGCACAATCATACCCATTCACAAGCCCAACTCAACAAAGACAGAAATAAACTCTTATCGACCAATATCCCTAAACCCGTGTATAGCTAAAACATTGGACAAGATCGTGGCTAATAGACTGTGGTGGTTTGCAACCAATAGCAAACTTCTCGACAGTCGACAACTTGGCTTTCGAAAGGGCATGTCGGTATCTGAGTGTCTAGCTCTGTTAGACCATCAGACTACCGCTGCTCTATCGAAAAGAAAACACATATCAGTTATCAGTCTCGACTTTGAAAAAGCATACGATAAAATAGGAATCCACACAATTGTAGATGAGCTGACCAGATGGAGAATAGGACCCAGAATACTCAGATATGTCATAAACTTTCTCAGCAACAGAAAAATAGCAGTCCGTATAAACAACGAGTACTCAGAGAGCAAACCATTATTCAACGGCATCCCACAAGGATCTCCGCTATCTGTGATTCTATTTCTTATAGCATATAACAAACTGTGTCGTACTATTGCTGTCCACAAAGGATTCAACTTCTTTTCTTATGCTGATGACTTTACAATTGTGATAGAGATCAACAAGAAGGCCCATAGCACAAACATAAACACACATTTTACAGACATTCTAAACTGGTGCAACTACTCAGGCGCAAAACTATCTATCTCCAAGTGCAAACACTTACATATATGCAGGAAAACGAAGTGCAAATTCAAAATAAAATCAACAAGATACCCTCTAAACTCGAGCAACCAACTTAAACTTCTTGGTCTGACCATCACCAAACGGTATAGATGGAAAGAACACATTGACTCACTCGTAACCCAAATAGAGAAACGGTTAAACATTATAAAATGGTTAGCGAGCCAAAAATACAACTGCGATACCAGGTCCCTTATAAATATAATTAATGCCATTATAATGTCAAAAATCGACTTCTGTCTGCCATTTTATGGCAGCTGCACTACTTCACACTTAAAAAAACTAAAAACCCTTTACCACACTGCACTAAGGCTTGCTTTTGGAGCATTCCGTACCACCCCCATAAATAACCTTCTCTTCGAAGCCCAACTAATGCCAATCGAACAGAGAATAGAGCTGACCACAGCAAAGATGTGCAAGGCATTCGTGTTCGCTGCAAACACACCACTCCAAAATATTATAAACAAAATAAAAAGGGCAAAACGAAAACCCAGAATCCAATCGGTCCTTCAGAAAGCAGTCACCATTTGTTACGAAAAAGACATACTTACCACCCCCTTAAAGGCAAGAAAACAAAAAGCCCCCCCATGGACCCTTAAAAAAGGCTCAATAAACCTTGAACTGCACTACACAACAAAGTCAACCACCCCACCAACAGTATTCCAACAAAAGTTCTTGTATTTAAAAGATACCTACAAAGAATATAATTTCATTTATACGGATGGATCGAAATCCAACCAAGGAGTATCCTACAGCATCACCTCGGACTTGAACACAATCAAAACATCACTCTTACCAACGTATAGCTCAATATACACTGCAGAAGCTGCAGCCATTTATGCTGCGTGTAAATATGCAGAAAAAATGAACAAGAAAACTATTATCTGTTCGGACTCACTGTCATCTCTTAGGGCAGTAGCCAACATCAACAACAACTCTTTCTACATCGCCAATATCAGAGAAACACTCATCCGTCTCCAACCAAAAATAAAACTGTTGTGGATTCCAGGGCACACAAATATACCTGGAAACGACTCAGCGGACTTAGCGGCAAAGGAAGCGCACAACTTCCCTCATATCTTAGAGTGCAACTATCACTTTAAAGATACTCAAAGATACATAAAAAATGAATTTAATAAGAAATTCATCACAGTTTGGCAAAATGCGTCCGAACACTACAATAACATAAACCCAAACAAAACATCTATTAAAGATT